>MU225193.1:4215605-4270480 GCA_018584345.1 Thuja plicata | reverse complement strand
GAGAGAGAGAGAGAGAGAGAGAGAGAGAGAGAGAGTACAATTATTTACACACCCAGTTCAGGGTTATAAGAGAATATTTACTCGAAGCTTATAAGGAGTGTGTGAAGCAAAGTAGAGGGAGTTACAAGAAAAAATGGGAGTTTGTTGAGTAGAAAGCGTCAGGTTTGATTTCTATGTTTATAACTCTATTGAATATGTAGGGATGAGAGGAGGTAAAGATGGTGTAGAATTTGGTCTTTCATTCAATATTCTATTTATAGAGCACTTAGTTTATCTGGAAGCCAAAACAACTCATCTTGAATGTAATTTTGATTAGAAACAAGTTTGCAAATGTGATTCTGTTGATGATAGTCAGGAGGTGGCAATTAATCATTGGCTCACCAAGAAATTGGCCATTATTTAGGGCCCTGCTGGCACTGGAAAAAAATTTACCAGGTTGCAAATTGTAAAGGATTTGTTTCATAAAATTTCAAATTCCTCTGGTCCCATTATCATAGTGTGCTTTACTAATAGAGCTCTGGATCAATTTTTGGAGGGTATATATGATACGAGAAAAGTCTAGCAAGGTTAGGATCTAGAACTTAGAGATCAATTCTTAGCAAATGTACTCCTGACTAGGGACAAGAGAGAAATATCATATTTCTTTCTTTGGTAAGAAACATTGAATTCCTAATTTGAATGTAAAAACATCAGAAAATATATGATTTCTTAACATTCCAAACAGAACTTGTGTTTCCCTTTCCAGGGCTAGAATTGGTCTGTATATCTTTGGAAATGCCAAGCTAGTCTCAGAAAATTCTCCAGTGTGGAATGATATCATAAATCATTTTATAGATAATGGGTATGTTGGTAATGGAATACCACTATATTGTCCTAAATATCCAGATGATGTTGGACATATTGTTACCAAATGTCATGATTTAAGGAGGTGTGGCGATGGAAGTATGAGATTTTGTACTAGGAAATGCAAAGAAAAATTAATTTGTGGTCATCTTTGTCCCATGAAATGTCATCATGGAGGACATGTGAGAATTGGATTTGCAAGGCCCGATGTATGAAGAAGTTTGAGTTTTGTGGATATGTTTGCAAGAAGGTCTATCATGAAACTTCCTATGAACCCTTTTGACACATTGGAACACTCAAGTGTGTCTCAAGAGGTCGTAGGACCCCTTGGGACACACTTTATTGTTCCAATGTATCGAAAGGGGTCATGAGGACTTCCTAGGGGTCCTAACGCATGATAAAGCATAATAGGACTCTTAGGAAGTCCCCATGACCCCTTTCGACACATTTCAACACTCAAGTGTGTCCCAAGAGTTTGTAGGACCCCTTAGGACACACTCGAGTGCTCTAATGTGTCTAAAGGGGTCATGGGGACTTCCTAGGGGTCCTATTACACTTTATCATGTGTTAGGACCCCTATGAAGTCCCTATGACCCCTTTAGACACATTGGAACACTCAAGTGTGTCCTAAGAGGTCCTAACGCGTGATAAGGTGTACCTTCCAATATTTTATTAATATCTTGTTCTATTTCACTCACTTGAAACACCTATGTACTAGGAGGGTATTAAATTGTAATAACTATGTATGAAAGTTTGGAAGATTTCTGAAAAAATCATGGATGGCCATTGAAAGAAGCAAAGGCAACCAATTGGCCATTTTAAAAAATTCATGGGCGACCATTGAAATAAGTTATTTTCTGGAGGGAAGAGCAGAAAACTTTCGCTAATTTGCAATGGCCCGAAGCGAAGGGAGAAACTTTACTTCCAGATGTATTTCAGGTTGCTCATCTATACAATTTTGTGAAGAAGGGTGTGCATTTTCTGATTCTGACTGCTTGAATTGTTACCAATTTGTGCAGGCCTAAATACTATGAAGATTACCATACATGTATTTTATATGAGCTTCATGGGGTGAAGGAATAAAACAAAATACTTATGGTAGAGGGTGAGAAACAATTTGGAATTACTGAAAATCTACGAGAAGAGATGAGCTTATTGCGAGAAGAGGGGGAAAATCAACTGGGTCAAATTATCCAAGCCCTGAGACAAAAAATTTCATCATTGCATGTGGAGAGCGAGAAGAAATTGGGAACAATTCAAAGAATGAAAAAAGAGATTGAAATATTGCGTGCAGAGGAAGTGAAACAAAGTGAGAGTGCAGAAGAGGAGATTGGGTTACTTTGGAAAATCTCAGGCAAAGCATTGGCTAATCCAGATGTCACACTATGTGCTTCTGATGGTTCAACATTTCAAGCGCATTCTCTCACTCTCATGAGTTCTCTCTCTCTCAATCTCTCCTCCTACTCCTACTCCTACTCCTACTCTCTCTCTCTCTCTCTCTCTCTCTCTCTCTCTCTCAGGTTATGGAGAATAAAATGAATAGTTTTTACTTCTTCAAAACCCGATCGGGTTTTGAAGTACTTTTTTCTTTTCAAAACCTGATCGGGTTTTGAAGTACTTTTTTATTTCTCAGAACCCGATCAGGTTATTTGAAATTTAGAAACCTGATCACGTTATGGATCGAGAAGAGTCTTGAAAAATGAGCCAAAGGCTTGGAGGTTCATTTTTGTTCTTTTAGACATTTTTTCATCTTGTAAGATGAATTCTCAACTATATCTTCATCAGGCTTACAATTTGTCAACTAGGTAGCTTTATAATTTACACCATAATCTCATACATCTTCTTAGCTTTCAAACCATATGATTTTTTCTATTTTTGAACAACATTAGCATAGTAAACTTTAATTTTCTTTACCAGTGTCTTGATTGTCCTCACAGACATATGTCTACCATTTTTTTAATAACTTTTGAAATACTTAATCAAATTACAAATTAATTACATATTATTGTTCTACACTTGATTCTATACACTTTTAAAGAAAAGGTTTTCATTTTTTATTATTTTGATGCAAGTTATGCCCAACGAACGAACAAGTACCAAATTTTCAAGATGCGATCACTTTAAAAAATAATAGAAAAACAAATACTCATCAGAAAATTACAAAAAAATACACAACTTCTAGATCTCACTCTTACCTATCATCCTACCAAAGGGATTTTAAAAATACTTAATATAACTATACCTTTTGTACCACGCACGGAAACAACTATGTTGTGTTTTTCCAAAAAAATCAGGAACATGTTTTCGTGCACGCGAGGTTTACCTCTCTTAATCTTATCGGGTTTTTAAAAAAATTAGTGTTATAGAAACTAGATTTAGAGTAATAAATTTTTTATTTTTTACACATCTTATTTTGAGTGCATGACCCTCAAACTCATGTTCCAAGTTCAGGTTTACCCGATTTCAGAAAAATGTGTCCACTTATACCCCCCTTTTTGGTCCACAACTTGGTGCACACACCTTGTTGCACAATTCAAATCATCCAAACCATTTTATGTACTATGTAGATATATCATCGTAATGAAAAAATACCACATGTTTGGAGTTTCTTTGAGAGTGGACATGGAAAAGGTGAACATGATGGTCCTGGAGCTTGCATCAAACATGCTCTATGAAAGTATCAAATGAATTATAAGGGAGTTCATATAAAATAAATACACATGATGTTGAATGGTGCAATCTGACACATTTCACACGAAATGAGAATGACACATCATCAGGAATGAATCAAGCGATATCACATCGAAAATTATTTACTAAAAATCTTGGAAAGGAGAAAATAAAACTTTATATACCTGGGTCTCAGGACCAAGAGGATCATAAGTGCACTACACCATCATATCATCAACAAAAAATGCATCACCCACACCGCCTCCAGTCCTGAATGCCTCTAGTAATGAAGAGTGTAGGGGTGTGTGTAGCTGGGAGGGGAGTGTTGTAGAGCCTGAACCACCAGGATGAAATAAAAAATCCATAAATGATCCTGATGACATGTAACTGAATGAATGTTTGATAATGTTAAGTTGAAGATAATGCAAGTCATTAAATCAGTTAATGATTGTATTGTCATTGATGTCAACTTGATATCATCTGTACGGTCATGTACATAATGCCAAAGACATCAGAGAACCAAATGAACAAAGGTTATACTTCTAGCAATACATAAAATTCATGTATTCACTAAGTGACAAATAACACCGACGGAGTGCACACCGATGGATAGACAAAAGATGACAAGTCACAGTGATACCCAATGACCAAAAGAATAGTGTTGTCTGATGAAGCAGAACCATAGGTTTCCCGATGAGTAAAATCAAGGTTGCTTGACAAGTAAATTTCCAATGATGCCTGACAGACAGAGATCATGATGCTAACTGGAGTCTCACTAATGGAACTGTCAATTGTCACCGATGACTAATTGCAGAGTTGACCGACATAATAGAGAGTTCAGAAAATGAAAAAATATCTAGATGGCAGAGCTAAAAGATAGACTTAACTGGTTGTTTTATTTTTTTTATTTGACTGAAGTTAAGTGATTGATTTAAAGATGATTTGTATAGTTGGCAAGAAGATTTCTATGACACAAATCAGGAGTTATGCTTTAAATCTAATTGGTTGGATTGTTTATCATGCCAAGAATCAAGAATCAATGAATATCATGTCTATATAAGAGACAAGCTTAATTCATTTCCAAAAACACACATTAACGGAAAAGGGATTAAGGGGAGTGAATAGAAAGAAGATGCTGAAAATAAACTGATGAAGAACAACTTCATACAATCCTGATCAATCAAGCTGAAGGAGAGATAAGGAATTTTGCAGACATTGACGAACAGTGAGCACAACATCATAGAGCAGAAAGTGTGGAGCACAAAAGAATTGAATTGATACATTGATCAAAGAGGTAATGTACTTAAATAGATATGAGAATCTACAATTCAAAGTTGCATCATGAACAGGTCATAGTGTTTCAGTTTAACCATTGGAACATATAAGTCTCTTAATAGGGTAGGACTTAATAGTCTTCTATATATTGAGGTATCTCTCAAGGAGTGCTAAAGAGGTTGATTCATGAAAGTAGCATTGAACTTGCCCAATACCTATTGACAGTCTAAGAAGGAGGCTGATTCAAGGATGGTAGAAAATGGATGCTTGATACTAAGTGACAGCCTCTATGTATAAAATCCTTTAACAAGGTCACACTTAACAGTGTGTTTGTAACCTTTAACAGGGTTGGCTCCTAACAGGGCTTACTTTAAAAGAGCAAAAATTTGGGGTACCAATCTCAGTAGTTTTTTCCCTTAACATGGTTTCCACGTCAAAAAACATGTGTTATGTGTGTGTGGTTTATTACTTTACTATTTTACATCTCACATTGTTAATTCTGGATTGATTGGTATACTTTGCTTATTTACTGAGTTTTGGTAAATAGTTATATTGCTTATCGATAATCAAGGAGAATAAGGACAGACAAGGAAAACCGATAGACAGTTAATGATTATAAAGTATTTCATGGCATGCATCTTGTACCTAGACATAATAATCTGAGGTTTATAGATTGGTGGTTAAAGTTTTTAAGGATAAATTTTGAGGCCACTAATTCACCCCCCCCTCTTAGTTATTACTAACAGATCCAACATCACTGCCAGTGTCCACCTGACTCAACCCACGCAACTTCTCATCAAACATGTCTAGGACCTCAGCTGTGATGTGTACATCTCCAACCCGTATACGTGGCCCTATAGCTGTAGACTAATCTGTGGGTGCAAAGCACTCTATAGAGTGTTGTGAACTATGTTGTGCCTGACTAGATGGTGTGTCCTATGTCAGTGGAACTACAGGACCCCGTGCAAGTCTAATGACATCTCTGACTGACTTTACTAGGATCCTCTGCATGTCCACAATATAAGAATATGACTACAGGAGATCCTCCAAAAAATAAAGTGCCACATCCAAATGACTATGATGGATAGAAAGCGCTCGTATCTCTCTAGGTAGAGGAATACCTGCAACTCTATATGCCTCATCATTGACCCCTGCAATAGTACTTTATAAAGCCTCATAAGATGATTTGGCACGAATCGGTCTAGTCAAAATATATCTTCCCATTGTATCTGAAGTGATGGACATATATCCATAAGCAATCTCCCCTATCCTATCCACTACTCCCCTCTGGGAAGCAATGAACACTTTATCTGGAGTAGCAGCCATCGTCGGTGCCACTATTAGAGCCCTCTACCCAACTAGCTCTCTATGAGTACATATAACTCAATTAGCCCTATGATACTAACTATGGTCTACAACTCTACCGTGCCCCTGACTGTAATATCCAGGAAGATCTAAATAGTTGACCTTGAGTCCCAAATGAAACTCAGCGTACAACTGATGTGCAAAATATAATAGAATCTGGTCGTTATTAGGATAACGACCATGTGCTACAAGAAAATGGGGGTATATCATGCATGTGACCTAAGAAATCTCACACTGTGTAACCTGATATGCCCTCACCTTGGGCTTCCCCTCATAAAATAGGTCCTATTAGGTCAAGTTAGTGGTCTTATTAGGTCTTAATCATCGTAGGATGTACTAATTGGTTTTAATAGGTTATATTAGTCCTATTAGGTCTTAGGTCCAGTCTTATTAGGTCTTAAGGGGTCCTATTAGGTCTTAAGTGGTCATATTCTAGGTCTTAAGGATCCTAAGGGTTCTTAAAGAGTTTTATGTCGTAATAGGGGTCCTAAAGGAACCTAGGGTGTACTAATAGTCCTAAAGGGTCCTTGGATGTACTAATCGATATTAATAGGTCAAATTAGGTCAAGTAAGTGGTCTTATTAGGTCTTAAGAGTCCTAGGATGTAATAATTGTTTTTAATAGGTCATAGTAGTCCTATTAGGTCTTAAGATGAGTCTTATTAGGTCTTAAGGGGTCCTATTCTAGGTCTTAATGATCCTAAGGGTTCTTAAAGATTTTTATGTCACAATAGGGGTCCTAAAGGAACCTAGGATGTACTAATAGTCCTAAAGGGTCCTTGTATGTACTAACTATTATTAATAGGTCAAATTAGGTCAAGTAAGTGGTCTTATTAGGTCTTAAGGGTCCTAGGATGTACTAATTGGTTTTAATAGGTCATAGTATTCCTATTAGGTCTTAAGTCGAGTCTTATTAGGTCTTAAGGGGTCCTATTAGGTCTCAAGTGGTCCTATTCTAGGTCTTAATGATCCTAAGGGTTATTAAAGAGATTTATGTCACATTTGGGTCGTAAAGGAACCTAGAGTGTACTAATAGTCCTAAAGGGTTCTTGGATGTACTAGTTGGCATTAATAGGTCCTATTAGGTCAAGTAAGTGGTCTTATTAGGTCTTAAGGGTCCTAGGATGTACTAATTTGTTTTAATAGGTCATATTAGTCCTATTAGGTCTTAAGTCTAGCCTTATTATGTCTTAAGGGGTTCTATTAGGTCTTAAGTGGTCCTATTCTAGCTCTTAAGGATCCTAAGGTTTCTTGAAGAGTTTTATGTCACAATAGGGGTCCTAAAGGAACCTTGGGTGTACTAATAGTCCTAAAGGGTCCTTGTATGTACAAATTCAGTAAATCAATAGGTCCTAAGAGTCTTTAGGGTCCTAGGTATTCTTAAAGAGTTCTAATAGGTCATCCTAGGTATTTAAAAGGGTCCTACTTGGGTTCTTAAAGAGTTTTATGTCACAATAGGGGTCCTAAATGGTCCTAAATGGTCCTATGGTGTACTACTTGGGTCCTCTAAGTCTCTTAAATGGTACTAGGATGTACTAAGACTCGATCCTCCTAGGATAATATTTTAACATCTAACCCTACATTAATACCATATATACATGTAACTCTAAAACATATGTACATAATTGAGAGAGAGAGAGAGAGAGAGAGAGAGAGAGAGAGAGAGAGAGAGAGAGAGAGAGAGAGAGAGAGAGAGAGAGAGAGAGAGAGAGATTCCTAATATTTACTAACTTTAAAAAAAAAAAAATTTAATAATTTCTATAAGATCTTAATGTTTTCTAACATTTTCTAACATTTCTACTACGGTTTTTAATGTTTTGTAAATATTTTCTAACATTTGCTAACATTCTACTACGATTTTCTATCATTTTCTGACATTTTTTAACACACTAAGTTACAATTTTATAACATTTGCTAACATTATATTATGGTTTTCTTATATTTTCTAATGTATACTAAGTTATAATTTTTGAATATTTTCTAATGTATACTAAGTTACAATTTTCTGATATTTTCTAATGTATACTAAGTTACAATTTTCTAATATTTTCTAATGTATACAAAGTTACAATTTTCTAATATTTTCTATTGTATAGTAAGTTACAATTTTCTAACATTTGCTAACATATTCTAACATTTGTTCTATATTTTTTAAACATTTTCTAACATACTACTATAATTTTATAACATATTCTAAAATTCAACTAAGATTTTCTAACATTTCTACAAACTAAACATTATTTAAAACAAATAACTAACTAAAATAAACATAAAACATATAATTTACAATAAAAGATGAGAAAAATGTATGTACCTGATAGTACTAACAATCATAAGAGGTCAAAAAATCTTAGGAGGTGTTGATGTCATACTGGACATCATTGGTTTGCTTTAAGCCCCAAGTCCACAAAATCTCCAATAGTCAGTGGTGAAAATGAAATGGGTTATCGGAAATTTATAAAAATAATCTGGCGAATAATGGCTTCACGTGAAGGGGAGTTTTGCATGAAGTACCCTACATGGTGTACTTCATGTAAAGACCCCACTTCACACAAAGTACCTTACGTGGGGTACTTCGCATGAAGCCAATTAACCCCTTTGCGCGAAGAGGGTACTTCGCATGAAGCCATCAAAAATGATTTTTTTTGGAGGAATGATTTCTTTCATCCCAAAGAGTGGACACATTATTGTGATTTCACCTAGTGTCTTTTATTTAAATAAAATTGAGAATTGATGTTTGATTGCACAAGTTGATGATAGTTGGTTATGGCATAAGAGGATGTGTCATGTAAATTTTGATAACATTCTTAAGATAAGTGCTGCTAGAGAAGTGAGAGATCTACCTAAATTTTTCAAGCCTGCATTTAATGTGTAAGGAATTTTAGTTGTGTAAGCTAACTAGAGCTACTTTCAAGAGAAAAACTTATTGTTCAAATAGATTGATAGATCTTGTACATACTAATTTATGTGGTCCTGCTAGAACTAGAAGTTATTATGGAGATAGATATTTCATATTATTCATTGACGACTATTCAAGGATGATGTGGGTTACTTTTCTAAAGGAGAAATCTACATCTTTTGAAAAATTCAAGATCTTTAAGGCTATGGTTGAGACAAAGATAGGTTTGAATTTGAAATGCCTGAGATCTAACAGAGGTGGTGAATTCACATCAGACGATTTTAATGCTTTGTTTGAAGAACATGACATAAAGAGACATATGTATACACCACAAACCCCAGAGTAGAATGATATTGCATAAAGAAGAAACAAAACAAGTTTATATATAGTGCTAGAACAATGACGATTGAAGGAAATGTTCTGCATGTTTATTGGATAGAAGTTGTGAGCACTGCAGTTTATACATTGAACTAGGTACAAATCAAGCATGGTACTGGTAAGAATCCTCATGAGCTATGGTATGGTCATGTTCCTAGTATGAAATATTTCATAACCTTTGGAAGCAAATTTTATATCAAAAGAGATGAAACTTAGGTAAATTTGATCCTAGATGTGATGAACGTACCTTTATTGGATATTCTACAATGAACAAAGCATACAAATGTTATAAATAACAGGTTGAGAAAGATAGTTGAGAGTGCTAATGTCAAAGTGGATAAAATAAATCAAAGATAAGTTAGATATTATGGATATGAGTTAGATGATCAAGATGACGATACAAATCAAGGACCAAAAACTTAGAATTAGAATAAAAAATAGAATGTTGCAGGGAATCATGATGAAGAATTTATCGTAGATGATGAAGAAGAAGAGACACACAAATATGGAATTCATGCAACCCTAAGACTCCAAGGTATGAGAGAACAAATCATTCTAAAAAAATAGATAATTAGTGATAAAAATCAAGATGTTCCGACCGATAAAATTCAAGGTGTTCAGACTAAGGGAAGACTTTCTAGAAATAGAGATGAGATTTGTTTGATTTAAAAGATTGAAACTAAAGATGTAAGAGAAGCATGAAAAAATGAACATTGGTTGAAAGCTATGGAAGAAGAATTGGATCAGATTGAAAAGAAGAAGACATGGATTTTAGTTCCCAAACCTAAGGACAAGAATATGATAGGTTCAAAGTGGGTTTTCAAAAATAAATTGAATGAATATGGTGAAGTGGTTTGGAAAAAGGCTAGACTTATTTGTTAAGGTTATTCACAAATGGAAGGAATTGATTTTGAGACTTTTTCCCTTGTTGCTAAAATTAAACCTGTGAGAATGTTTCTTTCCTATGATACTTACAAATATTTCACAGTTTATCAGATGGATATCAACTCTGCATTTTTGAATGGTGAGTTGGAATCTAAGAAGTTTTTGTTGAGTAAACATATGGATTTGCATTAACTAATTAGACCAATATCGTATTTCAATTGAAGAAATATTTATATGGATTGAAAAAAGGTCCTAGAGCCTGGTATGCTAGATCTGGTATGCTAGATTTGACAAGTACTTGGTGAAGCTGGGATTTAATAAAGGTATTATTGATTGTAAATTATATTTCAACATTGATTATTATATCATTCTGATTGTTGATGTATTTGTTGATCATATCTTTGTTTCGTGGGAATGATAAGTTGAGTAAAGAGTTTCCTAATGACATGAAAAAATAATTTTAGATGTCTATGATTGGTGAGATGAAATTCTTTGTTGGTCTAGAAATTACTCAGTCAGGAATTTATTTTTTATATCTCAGTCCAAGTATGTGAATAAGTTGTTGAAGAATTTTTGTATGGAAGATTCCAAACCAGTTGGTACACCTATGGTTATTGGATGCAAGTTGATGAAGGATGATGAGTCCCTTAATGCAAATCAAGCAAGATACAAATCCATGATTAGTGGATTGTTATATTTGACAGAGACAAGACTTGATATTTTTAATGATGTTTGCATTATTGTTATATTTCAAGTAGAACCTAAGGAATCTCATGTTATGGATGTTAAAAGAATATTCACATATTTGAAAGGGATGGTTGACTATGGTTTGTGGTATCCTAAGGATGATGGTTTTTCATTGTATAATTTCATTGATGTTGGTTGGGATCATATTGTGGATGACAGGAAGAGTACAAGTTGTGGTGCATTTTCCTTGGGAAATAGATTAGTTTCTTGGTAGAGGAAAATTAGCATTACATTTCACAATCTACTGTAGAAGCATAATATGTTTTTTTCTACTACCAATCGCACACAGGTGATAGGGATGAAGAAAATGCTAAAGTATATTAGAATTGAGTATGATGATCATGTTGCTATTTACTATCATAATTAAAGTGCAATTAATATTTACAAGAAATCATTATTATATTTTAAAAAAAAATCATATATCTATTAAATATCATTTCTTGAGAGAGAAGGTTAGTGAGAATGAAGTTAAATTGGACTATGTATCTATTAAGGAGCATATTACAGATATCTTCATAAAGCCCTTTCCAAAGGATACTTTTGAGAATCTCTATGTTAAGCTAGGGGTGATTTCCCCTCCTAATGAGAACTAAAATGAATTGGTTTGCATTGAACCAACATTCTTACAGAGATATCTTAAATTTGGATTGATATTTTGGTGCTACTACTTAGGGGGAGTAGTCATCTTGATAAGTCAGTTGTTCAGATTTTAGGGAGAGATGATTGTTTAGATTTTTGGCCTCTTTTATTAAAGTGCATATATGTTTCTTTTTCATTGATGTCAAGGGAAGAGAGATATTCATGTGAAATATAGTGTTGGATAGTGATTGAGCTAAGAGGGAGAGATTGTTAGAGAGACTCTGAAAGATAATGTATGAGAGATGGATATTGTGCATAGTACTATTGATTGGTGATCTCAAGGGGAGATTGATATTTTTGTGCATTGGTTGTTTTTCACATCATATGTTGTCCCCAATGCCAAAGGGGGAGATTGTTGGATTATTATTGTAATATCATGAATATATGTATTGGCATTAATGTTTTGTTATTGATTTCAACATATCTCTACTGTTTGAGATGTTTAGTGAGATAATCGGTTTGGTGTGGCAACTATATTGAAGATACGATCCAACATATGTAAAATTGTGTTGAGGGATGTATTTACTTGATTCATGTCAACTTACATAGGTTCACATGCTGATTTTAATGAGTTATTGGTTTATGTTCTGAGACCAGTATTTTTGGATGTTCAGTGGTGACTGTGCTTCAATATTTGGTTTGGTATGGTTTGGTGTTGCAATATTTTGGTGTGTGGACCCTATCTCATCTTTGGAACATTAATATGTGTCCTAAGCTTGATTAGTTGATGTTTTGTACATTTGCAAGCTATTTTTTTTTATCGGTAGAGGTTATAATTGTGTTCGTGAGGTTTGGTTAAGAGATGTTGATGAGTTTAGAGATTAGAATTCATGTGGATTTTCTTGAGGTTATTCATGTTGCTTGTGTATGTTTCTAGATTGTTTTCCTATTGTGTTTCTAGTTCACATTGATCAAGGTGATTTCATTTGGTGATTTCCATTTGCTGAGTTCATATTTTTCATTCGTATTTTTCATGTTCTTGGCCAACTTGGTGGTGTAGCGTGTTGTAAATTTTCAAGGAGTAATTTATAGATTATTAGCATGGTTAAGGTTGAATATTTGGGACCAATGGATTTCATCTTTGGTTCGCATTAAGTTTTGTATCATTTATGATTATAATTTTATAATTGGCATGGTGAGAGTTTATTCGACCTTGTTTATTTGTTCAAGGTTGATGAATTGTATAAATGCAATTGTATCCCTTTTTTTATCATGTGTGTGTGAGTGTGAAGTTGAGAGTTCATGGGAGTAATGAGAAGAGGTATGAATAGAATCTACAATTGAGGAAGAGATCTGATTTTAATCTATACTTCATTGGAACTAATCCAGTCATATTGGAGATGCTATTATCCAGTTCATAATTTGTTGATTATTATCCAATATGGATTGCAGTCCATGAGATTTTTGAAAGGAAGTGAGCCTTCCTTAGGGTTGTATCCCTTATTGTATTTGAGAACTGAGCTCTAGGAAGTGTGCTTGAATGCATGTGCATTACCATTATAATACTCCTAACAAGGTATAGTGGTTTTTACTAAGTATAACATCTTGTGGGTTCTATCCCCACCATGTTTTTTCCCCTAACAGGGTTTTCTATACAAAAAAAATTTGGTGTTATGTGTGCTTGATGTGTTGTGGATCTATGCTTTACTGTCTATTACTCAGATTTGTGGTTTAAGGTTAAAGTTGGTTAAATCCTGAAGTCTTGGACATAATTGATTACCCCCCACCCCCTCTTAGTTGTATGCTACCTTGTTTCTATCACAACTACTCTTAATTTAATGGTTATTGATACTAATATTCTGCATATGGTCATAAAGAATTAGAATGTTTGATGTATGTAAGGAAAAATGATGGTCAAAAGAACTTTAATGAGTTGACATATAGAAGTAATAATGTCACATATTTTAAATGTAACCATCTTGGTCACATTGCAAGAGATTGTGGTAGATATGTTCTAAATGATGATGTTAGATTCATGAGAGGTTATAAATCCTTGGTCATGTGTTATAGATGCAATGGTTTTAGAAATAGAGTCATTCTTTGCCTATATATATATATATATATATCACGTAATCAAGAATATATTTGGGCAAGAAAAAGGAGCCTATGAAAATCTGGAGAAGAAAACAAAATCAAGATCAGGAGGATTCTAAACTTGTGCATACTACACAAGGAATATCTCAAATAAATTATAGAAATCACGTAATCAAGAAGATATTTTGGGAAAGAAAAGGAGCCTATAAAAATCTAGAGAAGAAAACAAAATAAAGATTGGGAGGATTCTAAACTTGTGCATACTACACAAGGAATATCTCAAAGTGCGTAAAAGACCAGCATGAGGTAATGAGGAGAAGGTTTCACATTTTAGCCCCTAGAGAAAACAAGGAAGTTGCGTAAGATTATGCAAATAGTGTAGTAACAATAAGTACTATTGTTGTAGTTTTTTTTTTTTCAAAAGGTCACAAACCTATAAATTCATTACTGAAATAAGAGAATTATAGAACAAAATAGGTCCATATTAACAAGTTTCTGCTCCAGTCCATCATCAAATAACATATCTCAAAAAAAAATGCAGATCACAAAACCCCTATACTTTAGTACTGAACCCACACCACAACTATATGTCAAACTTCTACATACCTTCAAAAAACCATAAAATCCCAACTGAATTTTCATACATAATACCTCAATTATGCAGGAAAAATACTATGTAAGTCAGCTCCACACAGAAGAGGACCAATGCAATCCGACACCCTTGAAAAATTGACTCTCTCAATATCAACCTGCAGTCATATCAACTTCACTTCACTTCATTTTATTAAATCCACAATTGTGGTCAGTGATGCCAGATGCCCCATCGACATGTCCCTTGAGTCTCCCTAACATGGCTTGGTCGAAAGACTACTCCAGCCGTAATTATAATTTTGTTAACTACATCCCCCGATCACCAAATTCATCCTTATCTACAACTTACTGATGCTAACCCACATTTTGATCTACATCTTCCTTTGGGTCCATCAAACAACATTCAGCCAATGAGGCATGATATTTACAGGTCCAGGCTAGAATCAGGCTAGCATCATTGGGGGAATGCATTAAATTTATTTGTTAACTCTTTTTGAATTCCCAGTCATTTCATCCAACTTTTATAATAGCCATAGGGATAAGTGTTTGTTGTATTGAATTGACAGCTCCTGATAATTACAACTGGCTGTTTGGGAGCTGGATTTATGACAAAATATTTTCTTCATCCTCCTGTTATGTAGATGGAACATTTCTCTAACTCCACATCTCTTTAACTAATAGGAGCTGCATTTGGGTACTTTCTCATGCAACATTCCCTCCTTTTTTGTAAAATGATAGGTATTACTCTATGCAAGGTCATAACTTGTAATAGTGGCATTATATAATATCCATCCACTTGCATTATTTGGCAACGAGGCTTTCAATGGGGAAGGCAGCTAAGGGTACATTATCAGGAAGGGAGTGATTATTCATTCTGCATTTTCTTTTAAGTATACCATCGACTCTGTTCTTTATAAATCAAGGTATTTTGGTAGCATAATAGCTCCAGCCTTTACTCGACTACAGTTTCAGCCTTTACATGATGGATTCTCCGATCAAATTCAGAGTGGAAGTTGAGCAGCTGGCCTTCGATGTGCCAATCTTGTTCAACCATCTCAGTGAACTATGCATGTACCATCACCCTCTTGTCTTTCATGCAGTGAGAAATGTACTGGGTTTCAATTTTTTGAATACCAACCATAGATATAGGGTACTCTCTGATATATATGAAGGATTTCTTGCTAGCCTCCTAGTTGTCGGAACCCATAAAAACCATGCATAAGAAATCTATGATAGGCTCTTGTTTAATAAATTTATAGTGGATTTGCATAATGTAATCCTAAATATAGATGCTGAACTTACCACTCCTTTCCCCTAGGACGGAGCCACATCTTTAACTACAGGGCAACCATTCCCTGGTTTTTCAGTTGGTCCAAGGAGGAACTTCTATGCTAGTCCTCCTCGTCGCCTCCATATTCTCTGGGGGTGGGATTGGGAGGATCAACAACTATGCATATCATTGATAAAAAAGGGATCAACTTTCTCTCAAAGTTCCTAGGAATCAAAGATGGGCTTTATGTTCCCTTCGGAGATGAGATTGATGAGAATCTCCCATGGGTGTATAAATTCAAATACGATGAAAAATTGGACAGACTGGGTAGCCCAGTTTCTTCAGATACCGAGATTGGTGGTGAGGGGATGGAAGGTGATTTTGATTTAGATAAGGAAGAGGATTCAAAGAAGGTGACTGGGGAGGATGTTGAAGATGAAGCAGATGAAGAAGAAATGGATGATGATGCTGTGGAGGACTCTGAATTGGTTGAGTTTCTTCGGAGGATGAATCTATGTGGAACAGTGGGGAAACAATCCCGGATAAAAGCTCCAAATCAGACTCTTCTCCAAGCACGGAGAATGACACCACCTCCCCTTCCGATTGAAATGCAGCCATGATAAGTTTTGTGGGATAGCTCAAAACTGTTCTTTTTGGTTTTCTTCCGTAAACTAGACTTATGTTTTATTAATTTGGTTAACTTGGATGAGTAGTACTGCTCTGAATATTGGGTTCACAGTCCTCTTGGTAGGACAGGGTTATGAACCAGAAACATTTTGTGCGTTTGCTTTACTGTTTTTACTATTTTATTGCTTTCTGCTTAATATAAAATCTCGGCCATGGCCCTTTAATGATCAAAAAAAAAAAAGAGAAAGAAAGAAAGAAAGAAAAAGAAAAAAAGACTTCCTGTTATGACAATGTGTATTGATGCTCAGTGAACATGTATTAAAGTTTCATTGGTTTTTCATTAATAGTATGAACATATGACGAAGCAAGTAAACGATCGAGTTTTAGTAACTAGAATGGTTGTCATTTATTTTTTCAAAATTTATGCATGGTTTCTCATCTTTTCTTGATGCCATAACCCAAGAAAACATCTTGTATTCTGACAAATATATGTTAGAAAAGATGTGCTTTGAATAGTTCATTCCTAATATCTTGATTTTATTCGAGATTAACAAGTATACAAGGGTTTGTGTAGTGATTCTTCACATTGATCAGTTTTTGATACTATATATCATTTGGGATAATATCTCTTGCACTTGGCTCAATTTGGTAGAATATTTTTCGTATACATTGCGATATTGATGGTACATAGGTACAAATTGACATTAATGGTGGTTTTTGTGATATTTTATTGACCTTGAAATATACTTGCGTGTATGATAAGGCATATGGAAAAACATTCTCACTCATACTGATACAATCAACAATCAACAGATTATCATTTCATATGTTATTTGTCAAAATGATCTTTGCATGATCATATTATATATGCTTGATTATTCTATAAAAATCTGCACTCACCATATTCTTATTATGGGTTCTTGTTGACTATAAGTTTTTGATATCTTATCCACCTTTTTATCCATAACAATTGATCACCTATCAATCTTCCATTGATTATAAATATCTTGTTAATACAAAGATGGTAGTCAATATCTTATTAATACAAAGATGGTAGTATATTATGACTTGCGCTCTATTAGGATTCCTAATGAGTTAATATGATTTGATTGCAAGGGAGGTTTCTGACAATCATGGCACATATATATTTGGTTCCATGGTACATGTATATAATTCATCACTATTACCAGTTGCAAGTGAGATGAAGAAATAGACTTTGTTCTTGAGACAATGAACAATTGATGACTTATACTTGATGTTAGTAAAGTGAAACTTTACTAGCAATGAAACTTTCTATGTAAAGAATGGTGGTTTTCATCTGACAGTAGACTTATGTTCTAATTCCACGGTATCTTGATAGTTGTATGATTTATAGGTGTGCTATGATATAGTTATATATTGAACACACAAGTCATATCCTTATCAGTTTTACATGTGTGTTATCTTAGAAGCAAAACAATTATTTTCTTCCTAGAGGATTTGATTGAGATCTTGTTACTTTACAATTATGGTTTCATTTCAGTTCATACATGGTCCATTACCTTTCTTCTAGTTTAGAAGTGATTCATTATTTCAAATTGTATTATGTTTTACATATATATTGTATCCAAGGTTCTACATATTACAGTTGATACATTTTTTAGTATGGTTGGTATAGTGGAAGTTGTGTACATTTATTCACAAAAAATCAAAGTGAACTCTTTATTGTGAGACTTCAATTTTTCACAATCATTGTGAATCATGTCAGGGCTGTGAAAAATAACAGATTTTTAGCCTGTTGATCTTATTGTGATACCTTGGTTAAAAATTCAAATAATAGATTTCTATTTTCTTGTTGCTTATGGACATAGTTATTTGAGTGCTTGTATCTTTAGCGATTTATTGCAGTACGTTGTCAACATAATGAAAGTGAATAGGTCTCTTAAATTATTTACTCCAAGTCATGGAGTTAGGGGGAGATTTGCATGCATATACTTACCCCTATTGGCAGTGTTGGAATTATGGATTTCTCAAGTGAATCTATGATGTATGATAATTGTTTTTATTTTATGCACCGTACATTCGATCTTGAGGAATTTCTAGTTATCTCTCCTTTGGCATTGTTGTCAAAAGGAGGAGAAATAAACAATGATTTTTGATTTAGTTGTTATTAATAGTATAATAGTGATATTAATTTTGATGATCTTAATGAATGATTGACTTTACAGTAGTTACTATGATACAGTGATTCTGTTCTATTGAGTTGTTCACACGGTGATGTGATAATTCATTACAGAGACAGTTCATTAAAGTGATAGTGATATTGGTTCTTGTTTCTAGTACATGCATATTTGTTGTTGAGATTTGTCACAATCTATTCTTTTCATGTTAGTACTTTATTCCATGGAGATATTTTAGTACTGATTATTGTCACAGATAAACAGGGTATATTGGCATTACATGGGTATGAGATTATTGATTTCTTGCTTGGTTTTTGGATTTTTACGGGTTGATCTGAGAGTTGTGTAAATTTTGATTGAATAGATCACGTTCTTATGACAGTGACATTATCAATACAAGTATATACATGTATGTTTTTCAATTCATCATTTGGATTTATTGCATACATCTTATTTGATTTGACATCAATGGAAATGGGGGAATTTGTTGTGCCCTCTAGCATGTGTTAGCATTAATAACAAAGAATTAAGATATTTTGGTGTTCTTGATTACATCTTTTCTTGATAAATATGACAGTAGCATTGGATTGACTGAGACATATTCATTACTGGTTCCCTGGCTTGGCATTTTAGAATATAATGTATCTTCTATGTGACAAGGCGATCAAGTTCATAATAAACTTCATATTCTCTAGCAATCTTGAAAAGAATGTAAAGATTTATCATTTTTATACCCTCAAATGTATATTTGCATAAGTCATATGATTAATTCTAAAAGATATTGGTTAAAAAAGGTTAATAAACCTTATCTTGGGTACAAAAGGCTTTGGGCACTAATACTTTGTATAATATATTTAGAAAAGGTTGATAATACATAAGGCATTGATATTTTCTAAGACATTAGAAATAAGAGGGAAATATATCCATCTTGGAGCTTGCAAGATTTAATGAAATATGACATAAGGCATAAAAGAAAAAAAAATACATACCAAGGCAATCAAAGTTCCTTTTTTGTTTAGACATTTTGAAATCCCTCAAGCTAGGGCATGGCCTCAAGTAATTAGGGCTTCAACTATGGTGATATTTTGATAGTGGATTTGTTAGTTTGAAGTGCTTACTATAACCAATAGTTTTGATAGTCTATAGAGAAAGATGAGAAGTTCATTCTCTAGTGAGTTAAAAAAATTTCAAGTGTTTTAGCTCCCTTTTACCGTTATTTCATTTTCGCATAGAAAGAAAGGTTATGATTTTATTTTGAAAAAAAAAAAGAATTTTTGGTTTTGATTTGTTGATTTAAAGTTTAATCTCTCACTTGGGATTTGTCAACAATGTTAATAAGGTTTTCTTGTTCTGTGAAGTGTTATGATTGTGTTACAAAGGTTGTTAAGAAGAGAAGTTTTTTAACTTCTATAATATTTATTTTTAACCATGGTGTATAACTATATGTGGTCAGGTTCTTGTTCAGTTAAAATATTGTTCATGTACTTTTCTAAACTTCGGTTAGGGTTTTAAAAAATGTGTTTATGTTATGATAAAACCCTTATGGTTTGTATTTAAAAAGGATCTTTGTAATTAGCTTGTGGTAAGGGTTTCTATATGGGTCATTCTTTGTTAGTAATAAAATGTCTTCTATGGTCAAGATATAGACTCTTTATTTAGTTTAGATATTCATATTTCAAGTATTATAATGTTAACCCAAGTTTGGTTTTAATGAACAACAATGATTAGAAAGGAGTTGTGTCATAATTATCATGGTTTAGTTTTTTATAAACAATATAAAACTTGATCATTAGTATTTGTTAAAGAGCAAATCAGAACAATTTTGACAAAGATAGTTGGTTTGATATTTAGTTTATTCAAAGGAAATTACATTCTGTTATTGGCAAAAAATTATGATGTTGGGAGGATTGTGAGCATTATATTTGCTTTGTTGAAGATATTCAATGTGTGTGTCTCGTTGTATCACAAGGATAATTAATTTTATTATTACACTTTGTTAATGGTTTTCAGTGATGTAAATGCATGACCTTTCAATGAACTATTGAGATATATTGTATCTTTGTGTATACTCCACATATGCACAATGATATATTATATGTGAATAGTTGAGGCATGTTGTACTATTACTTTTGGACCTCAAGTAATGTGAGATCAAAAGATGTCGTGAAAGGGAAACAGAGATGATATTATGTATTTTTATCAAAACTATGATGATATTATCTAAAGACAATGAGGCACCAAATATTGTCAGTGGTACATTAGCCAGTAAGGCACAAAACATTTTCAGTGAGATCCCAGATATTGAGGCATTATAAACAACACTTTATCAGATAAGCCAGTGAGGCATTTTAAGTTGTTTTAATTGCCCTAGAGGGTTTTGTACCCGAGACTTTTTGTCATTTTTATGTGATTGTATAGTTATACTAATATTCATTTCAATCTTGCTTCATTTTATTTAGACATTGAAATTAAAAAGTTTCTTTTAATGTATGTGAATTTATATAAACATTGATTCAACCCCCCTCTCAGTGTTCAATGTACTCCAACATGTTGTGTGTGTATTGTTCGTGCCACTATAGTAGAAGATTGTACAACATGGGAAGGATCTCCTCCCTTCTAAATTCACACCCTAGTTATTTGCAGACACTATAGATTTGAATGGTAAATCCCACAAATGACATATTACCTTGAAGCTCTCTTATTCTCCTGACTATGTCTCTCAACAGAAAGAAGAATGTCAAATGGGAGGAATTTCATACTCCAAGCCTAGAAATCAGACTTCTAATAAATCCAAAAATATGATATTAATCTTATTCCAGTCTGCTGAAAGTGAGTACTTCAACCAAATTTATAACATCTTCATAAGTGCCCCTCACTTGTCTTGTCAATGTGGGATAATAAAGCACTTTATTATATTATATCCCTCTTTTTGTGTTCAATCTACTTTAAAAATGAAAGGGGACATTTAATATTTATAACATAATACTTTATTATCCCACAATAGTCACTTACTAAATAAAGATAAATATTTAAATTTACCTTTATGACTTGAGCTTAAAATAATAAATATTAAATGACAATGTATACCATCCAACCTCCTAATTATTATCCATGAAATAAATGGCCCAGTGAAGATCTGAATCACTTCAAAAGGACTTACTGTAAAAAGTAAGCCAAAACTACATCAAATAACCTCATAATGACCCACAATTGAAAATGCATGGGCAAAAGTCCTGCAAGATCCCTTTTGCGTCCTGGTTATCCTACGAGACCATAATAAAATAGACTAATGCCAAATCACGAGTTAACTCGCTAGAAAGGGGACATTACTATCTTCCCTTCCTAAAATTTCTTGTCCTCAAGCAATTTCATCTCCAGATGCTAAAGTATTTGTTCATTCTCCCATGTAGTAACCTCCATTGGCAAGTTCCTCCACTTAACTAGATACTCCTTGATGAATCTTCTCCTAAGTTTTCTCTCCCCACTATCAATGATAACCTCAATAATCTATATCAAATTTCCCTATCATCCAGGCAAGGTAATCATATAGAAGGTACAACATTATGGCCAAGGGATTTTTTAAGCTTAGAAATGTGAAATATATGATGCACCTTGCTACATACTCGAACCTTTAACTCATGTTCAACCTTTCTAAAATGCTCTAAACCTCTGAATGACCCATAGAATCATGTTTTCAACTTCTCCGCCCCACTCTTCTTAAGTGTAGATTGTCTATAGGGATGAGGTATCAAGTATATTATATCTCCAACCTCAAAATGGGGTTCCACTTTGTGTTTATCAACATATAGATTTTTCTAATTTTGTGCTTGCTGGATATTTCCTTGCAATGCCCTCAAGATGTCCTATATGTCTTGTGATAGCTCTCTAGATTTGGGCACCCTTCTCTCACCCAACAACAAGTCCATAAAATTAGGGGCCTTTTAGCCATAGAGTTCCATGAATGGAGTCATATTAGTAGTCATATGGTATGTGGAAATGTAATAATATTCCCCTATATGTAACCATCTAACCTAGGCCTTCTACTTTGAAAATACATAGTTCTATAGGTAATCCTCCACCCATTTCTTCACTATCTTTATCTACCCATTTATTGGTGGGTGATACGTAGTACTAGGGGTGATCTCATTACCCCTCAACCTAAAGAGCTCATACTAAAATAAACTAAGGATCTTGTAAATTCCCTATACCTCACCATGAGTCTACGAAACCCGTACAACTTGAATACATGTCGAAAGAACAAATCTTCTACATGGAATTCTGAACAGGTGCCTAAAAAATCAGAGAGTGTCAAACTTTAGTTAATCTATCAACAACTATGAATACAAAATCCTTAACCTTTGATCTGGGTAGCCTTGTAATAAAATCCATTGAAATACTTTCCCAATTCCTATTTGGAATGGGTAAGGGTTAATGTAGCAACCCAGCTCTAAAGTTTTACTCATTCTTATTTTTCTAGAACACTACACACTCTCTTACAAATGTCAAAACATCATTATGGATTCCTTTTGAAGTAAATCTCTCCCAAATTTTTTTGTAAGTCCTGAAGAACTCAGGGTGATGAGCTAATGGGGCATAATAAAAATTCTTCAAAATCAAATCCTTTATTCATGAGGAAGGAACCAAGAAAATCATTTCCTTATAATATATCATATCATCTACCACATTAAATATGTCATTCAGAATGGGAAAAAGAATGAAGGTGTGTCACATGTTAGGCTACCTTAGAGGACTCGACCGAGCAAAATGTGGTTGAGTAGCACTTGGCCGAATCCAGGTACGAGCTGTGCGGCACCTACGTGGCTAGCAGTACTCGGCCGAGTGGGACTCGGTCGAGTCCCACTCACATAATAAAAGTCACGAAAGGCAATTTAAGCCCCTCATTTGCACAGTGAGGGGCTAGCAAAGTAGAGAAGGGGGATTGAGGACACTCGACCGAGTGCAAGGTAGGGGCGCCACATTTTTGTATTTTTGTATTTTTAAGTATTTTTTGTAATTATATAGTTAAAAATGATATTTTAATGTTATATTAGTACCAAATGTTTATTTTTTCATGTTTTTCATAATTATATGTATAAAATAGTTAGTTTTGATATATTATTCTGAAAACCAAAACCTTAAACCTTAAAACGTAAACCTTAAACCTTAAAACTTAAAACTCAAACCTTCAACCTTAAACCTTAAAACATAAACACTAAACATTATATTAGTGTTCACCATGTACACTATAGATGAAATCAATACTACATCAGAGAACTAGCAAATAATTTAAACTCAATTGAAAATATTTATATAGCCTTAGTGTATTTTAATAATATTACTAGATGCAAGAATCAAGTTTGTCATTTTCTCATGCAACGTGAACCTTGATATGTCTATCATTTTTCATTTATCAAATTTTACAATTTGATGCAACCAATAATGCAAAATGAAGCATGCAATATGTTTACAATATCCCATGTGTTTTCATTTCATTCATATGACATTCTAGTTTCTTTTCTAATTAAACCAATATAAATTTGAAATTGTGCTCCTTTCCTGAAATGATATGTTGTAGAATTTTTTTGGCTATTCAAAGAACCTTTAAACATCAATATTAATCGAAACTATTCTTTGAACCATTAAAAGACTAAAATTTCACTATAGAGATGTAATATGTAATGATTCAATATATGTTTGGGAGATGTTCTATGTAATAATTTGAATGACTTAGGGAAATGAAATTGTTTTTAATTTACAAGGTTTTTAATATTTTTGTTCAATGAATGTGTTCCAAAATTTAAGTGTACATTTGATGATTTGAATGTCTTTTAAGGTAATCTGTAATATGTTTAATGTTTTGAATGTCTTAAGGGGATATTTAAATTTAAGCAATGTTTTGAATGTCTTAGGGTTCAATGAAATTATTTTTAATTTACGTGAGGTTTTAATGTTTATATGGTTAATTTTTAATTTTAGATCTATTAATTTAGAGCCTACTGTACATCATGATAGTGACCATGCATCAAGGGCATTGTCTCATGGTACTCCATAGAGTAGGGAGAGTCATAGACAAGGGACTATTTCTAGATTGCACGCCTCTCTAGCTCACTTAGAGCAGACACTCCAAAATTCTATTGCCCTCACTAATAGGGAGAGGTTGGAATCCATTCGCACTGACCTGATTAGTATGATTCAGAAGGCTGAATCATACAACTCCTATGATGACACCTCCATTGGCACATTTTATCAGAGCTTAGCTAGTACATTTCTATTTTGTTGATATATTTTTCATACATTTCTACGTTGTGGATATTTATCTATTATATTGTGGACATTGATCTATTTGATACATTTCTTTTATGTTTTGGATATTGATCTATTTGATATTTGATACATGTGTTTAGCTATAGAGATTTACACAGACTCATTTTAAAAGCTTAATTTATCATGTATTAAGATGGCATATTTATATTTTAAAAAATGATATGTATAAGTAATTTAAATATTGATTTACTAATCGTGCAATCAATGACATTTATATTTCCGAAATGTATCATATTTAAATTTGCATATATATATATATATATATCTATATATATATATATATATATATATAAGAAATGTATTTAAAGTAACACATGACATATATAAGGTTAATGTATATTAAAAATATATGTCTTCATTTCAAAGTTAATTCAACGTATATAACCAATGTATCTAAACTAATGACATATAATAAGTAATACATACATGTAAGCAATATAAGAAACACATGGAAAATAAGTAATGAAATATTTAAAAGAAATATAAGTGACATAAACATATAAGTTCATATAAGTAAGCTAAGTACACATGTAAGACATGACTTATAAGTAATACATGCAACCAATATAAGATAGCAATATAAGTAACACATGAAAGGCATATAAGTAACACATGTGTAAGCAATATAAGTAACATGTGGAATATAAGTAATGACATATTTAAAAGAAATATAAGTGACACATAAGCATATAAGTAAGCCAAGTACACATGTAACACATGGCATATAAGTAATGACATATTTAAAAGAATTATAAGTGACACATAAGCATACAAGTTCATATAAGTAAGCCAAGTACACATGTAACACATAGAATATAAATAATACATATAACCAATATAAGTAAGCAATATAGGTAACACAGGTAAGACATATAAGTAACACATGTAAGGCATAAAAGTGATACATAAGCATATAAGAAAATGTGTCACAATGTGTTAAGGGGATATGAAACTAGTCTTAAGGGGATGCGTTAAGGCATAATATCTTAAGTGGGTGTCTTGTGGGGATGTAACTTGTAACAATGTCTTAAGGGGATATGGAGCTAGTCTTAAGGGGATGTCTTAAGGCATGATGTCTTATGTGGATGTCTGAAAGGGATGTAGCTTGTCATGATGTCTTAAGGGGATATGAAGCTTGTCTTAAGGGTATGTCTTAAGTGGACGTCTTAAGGGGATATAACTTGTCACGATGTAATATATAAGTAATATACATAATTACATTTGAACCTTCAAAGCATACATTCAAAGTAATACATAAGTAATATACATAATTACATTTGAACCTTCAAAGCATACATTCAAAGTAATATATAAGTAATATACTTAAATACATTTGAACCTTCAAAGCATACATGTATCTCTAGTTCAAATATGAAAGTATAAGCCATAATTATATATCAAAACATTTGATCCAAATTTATATATATACTACTCCTAGAACTCAAACTATATAGTAGTTCGTTGTATCTCTAGTTCAAATATGAAAGTAAAGCCATAACTAAATAAGTTTCTAGGCCTAAAGCTCCTGATACATATAGTCTAGATCCTCTCTATCTTTTATTATCTCCAAAAAAAAATTATGTTCTTCAATAGGCAACCTCTACTTTTGGTTTCCGCATCATTTTTTTGGCATTGTCTCAAATTGTAGTTTTTGTCGCCATAACCAAGTGACTATAATGTAGAAATTTTTGGCTAGGCTTGTAATCAATAAATTGAACAAAAATATTGTATATCTTTTTTTGGCTGATAATAGTTTCCTTCAATAACAACATAACCGATAGGATACTCTTGTCCATCACCATCTACAATTATTTCTAGAAATTTGGATTTTTTTTCATGCATCTTAGTAGATAATAATCTACACCTTCTGTATTCTTAGGATCTACAACCACAACAATAATATCACCTATAAAGAAATTATCTCATAAATTTGAAACAAAAGAAAGATAAAATATAAACATCCCTTGTCATAAATTAACATTAAATAAAAGGTAAATAATGCGCGCGCACACACACACACACACACACACACACACACACCTGTAACAACTGAATCAAAAATACGATCATAATCAACTGAATAAATGGGATCATGAATGTCTATGTCATTGTCATCATCTTCATAAGGAGGCATTCTAATCAACTATTTCATTTTCCATTGTGAAACATATCCACTTGCAATATTCTAACATTGACTATAATTTGCATTGTTTTCAATACAATCAACACAAAAAATGATTTTTGTCTTACTTGAATCAATGGAGGCGTGTTGTTTCCTTTAGTCATCATTTGTTGTAAACTTCTAATGACAAAATTTGATTGACAATTTTAAGGATTAGATCAATAAATATATGTTACAGATATAGGTTCAATGAGATTCAATCATATTTTGAGATTAATGTAAATCTTACATGATATAAAAGTGAAATGCATGTCTTCAATTATAAATTTTTAAAGAATAGAAACACAAGATTTTACCTTTGACTTCTCAAAAATAATGTTTGTTGTCTACAATGTCACAACTAGCAAAATAACTTTGGCACCATTCAACAATTTCCTTTGAATTGTCTATGCTATTACATAAATAATAAATATCTAACTATTAGTTTAAAGAAAATGAAGAAGCTCAAAATATCTATACCTTGTGGAAATTAAATTAAGAAATAGATATAATCATTATATATTTACATCATTTGTACCTACAATTTCATGTTAGTGAAGTGCACACTTCACACATGCTTCTGATCCATTGTGCTCTCATTTACCATGTCCAATTTCATAAAAGTTCCACAGAAACTTAACGTTGTATCTTGCATGTTGCATGGATAGCTAATTAAAGGCTTTGGAAGACATAAATTGTCCTGTAAAATTACAAATCAAATAAAAACCAATTACAAGAACATTTAAATCAATCATTTAAATATATACACATGCATATGCTCTGGAATTATATTAAAAGTAAATAATAACTTAAAAATGGGAATGAAAATCAATTTCAAAACTTATTTACTTACCCGCACAACCATCAGACAAAATCTACTCTTTTGAAGCATGTATCCCACGATTCCCAAGATCCTCAAAAAAAATTCTAAAACATGGGGTGCATAGCTCCTATCATGAACCTTATCATCATTGATATATAAATGAACTTCCTTCATGATAATGTGTTCATTTGGATCATTACTTTCTACACCATCCAAATCAAATTGTGTGTGTCTATAGATCACTTGAACAAATATTGATACTTGATCAAAATGATAATATTGAGCCTGAATTTTTGATTGAGGGGAAAATATATAGTTCTCAAAAAAATCTATAATTTAAAAAATTCAACTAGGTGGAAAACAATTTTTGGTATCACGATACTGTTTAGCTTTCCATTGTGCACCATGACAATGTTCGATATGTGTATAAATCATAGTACAAAATCTATTTATAAATTCAAGGTTGGGTAATTCACTCTCCTTCAATGCATTTTTTTGGGATTTGTCTCCTCTCTTAGTTTGGTAAGTCTCATATTCAAATATCTTCCACAAAACTTCCATTGTAACATCAATATTCTCAATTTTCCATGGAAATTTTTGCAAATGTTCACAATCAATGCTTGCATTTTTTATACAGTGCACATTGAACTCATTTGAATCTTTTGATTTATAACATAAAATAGAATTCAGAAATTGTGTCGTACTTCCATGGATGACCAAATTTGGATTAATTACTACTATAGTTTTTTTATGTGATTAAAGTATAGATGAAAAAAACAACAAATGTTGGTCCACTGAGAGGGGGTTGACTCAGATAAAATTAAACTTAAATACTTAAAATTTAACTCACTGATTCACTCAGTAGAACTGAATATAGTAATAAATGACTCACCAAATAATTTAATAACTTAAATAACCATACATCTCATAATATGAAAATCAATCAGT
This sequence comes from Thuja plicata, assembly GCA_018584345.1. Taxonomy (NCBI): domain Eukaryota; kingdom Viridiplantae; phylum Streptophyta; class Pinopsida; order Cupressales; family Cupressaceae; genus Thuja; species Thuja plicata. Next base: position 4,241,843 of record MU225193.1, on the reverse strand, counting down.
CAAACTCACTTAACACCATATTTAATTAGGAAACCCAATATGGGAAAAACCTATGTGGGAATTGTAACCCACAATAAAATGTACCTTTCTAAAGTACACTCGGTTAAGAACTTATCCTGTTAAAGATTACAAACACATTTCCTAGATGTGACCCTCTTAAGAGATTTACTTCAGATCTATTAAGATCTTCACCCTATTAGGAGTGACCTTGCTAGATGAATTTAAACACACTTTTGGAATGTCACCTATGTCTAGGATTTACAAATAGGACTGTTAAATCCACTCGGTTAAGATATTTTTCTTTGTTACAAATGCTAATAAGAAACAGTAAAATTTTGGTCTATAAATGCACCAACTACCTTTTCATGGGTCACATCCTTTATGCTCAAATGAACAGTGGCATCACATACTCCATTGATCTTTTCTTTAGATTGTAGATTATTCTCTTTCGTCTTCTCGGCTATACTCAGACACTCTATTCTTTAGCTTCTTCTACTTCTTAATTCAACTCACCAGCCTTTCTCTCTCTCATAGTTGTTCATTCCTTATGTAGATAGATTTTTGCCTCTTAATCTCCTTTCTTAGGTTTTCCATCTTTTTTACTCATTCATTCGATCATCTTCTTCACAAATCTCAACTCGGTAAACCGTTAACTTTTACCTCATAACTTGAACTTTTTCTTGGAACTCTAATAATCTGGTTTAAATTATTAATCTTCACCTTAGATCTTCTCATTGAATTTTCTTACTCATAGATCTTCTAAAAATTTTCCTTTAATTCTTATCAACATACAGATCATCATAGCTTCTAATTAAATTTGATCTTATCATCATTTTCAATCAATATCTTGTACTCAGTAACTTGCTTTGCAAGTTGGTAAAAAACTTTGTTCATTTCTCAGTGCCTAACTCTTTCTCAGTGATCGGTAATAGAAATTGAATAACCTAACTCTATATTGGTTAACTCTATCTAGCTCGGTAGAGTAACTCCTTTTAGTCATAGCTTAACTCTTTATAATCTCTGAATTAATCAATCAAGTATACCAACTTGATAACATCAAATATATATTAGCAAACAACTATATCAACATTACTTCATCATTGCCAGATCTATATTTGTCACCCATTTAACTTCTTCTTCTTATGATATGGTAACTCAATAAAAATAATTAAATCAATTGCTTCATATCAATGAAAAAATAAAAAAATGATCTAACATTTCTACAAACATGTATACTTATTATCACTCAGTCTTCATCATCTCCATCAGTTGATTAAAAATATCCCTCTTTGGAATTGATGGAAACACTATAATTTTACTATAGAAACTGATCATGGTATTTCTCTGTCATTACTCCCTCTGAGTTGCTAGCTCGATTTTTTATCATCAAATTGTTCACTGTTCTCCCTTATGGATAAATATTTTGATACTGTAGCATACATTTTGATTCTCCTTCATGAGTAAATGTCATCAATTCATTCTCTTCCTCTTTCATCAATATCTCCCTTATGGATAAATGTCATCAATTCATTCTCTCCTTCTTGGAAAGTAATGCCAAAAACTCATACTCCTGAAAAACTTGTTTCAGGAGTGGATTATAGCTTACATGTACAAATATTCATTGCATACCTAGAAATATCCTCACAACTTTAGGAATCACCTAAAGTGTGTCAAGCTAACATCAATTAAGGAATATATATTCTAATAAATTATAGAATTGATGCAGCATGCATCATGTTTCTTAGTGAATATTGGATAGGGGAAGAACCCCTAGTCTACCTTTGAGACACTTAAAAGAATCCTTTGGTAGTGGCTTTGTAAAGATATCAACCAATTGCTCATTTGAATTCACATATTTCAATATCACATTTTTATCTTTAACATGTTCTCTAAAGTGGTGATACTTGATAGAAATGTGCATGGTCTTTGAATGAATAACTGGGTTTTTTGTTATGTTGATATCATTTGTTTCATCACAAAAAATAGTTATAGGATCTGAGATAATCTCTTGCAAACCTTCAAGTAGTTGTTTGATCCTATAATATGGGAAAATGGAGATCTTTAGATATGGTTTTGAACAATGGAGATTTGCACATAAAAGATACCGTATGTCTCTATTAACCACTTCCATTTAATTGTAATGATAAGGAATGTCAATCTGTAAATGTTTGTAAAGAATAATGGAATGAAGAAATTAAAAGTATTTATCTTTGAAAAAGAATCTACTGGAAACCTTATTAAACGGTCTCAGAAATTGTTGATTTCTGTGATCTTGAACCGAAACTGTGAGATCCTCAAAACCAAGAAATATTTTTCTTTTATGAGAAAGGTTGACCTTGACCTAAATGTGGGGCATAATTGTATAGAAAAATGTCGACCTTGACCTGCACTACTCCGATGGAAATTCTGTTGATGGATCTTGAAAGTTGGCCAAAAAGGGTATCCCAATCTGCATTGTAATTCGCCGTCATGTACCTATACCTATAAGAAAAATAGTTTTTTGTTGGGGGAGGGGTTTGCCTTGGTTAAACCCTAGTTTTGGAATTAACCTTAAAATATAATTCAAATTGGAGAGATAAACAAAGTAAATAAACAAATTCACCTTGGTTGTACAGAAACCCTTATGGAGGATTCAAATCCTTGGATCCACAAGTGTGGATGCGCCAAATGAATGTGGAATATAGAATTTTATATTTAGGATGTCTCATATCAATTTTATTTTAGATCTTCAACACCAATATTGAATGAATCTTGGGATAGGAAGAAGCTTGCATGTTCGTGGATGGAGAAATCTTCAACAAGAGAGCTCCATAGAGCTTGAGTCCTTCAATGGATACTAATGGATCTCCTTGATGAATTGAATGATTGAAGGCTTGAATGCTTGAATGGTTGATGATTCCTTCAATATATTATGCATAGAGTTTGGATGGATGGAATTTCTTCGTGTGTCTTAGATTGTCTTTTCAAGTCTTTTTGTTTTAGAGAAAATGAGAGGAGAAAAGATTCCTTATATACAAATCTAGTGCACAATATTTTAGAGAGGCCTACATAGGAGAATTAAATTCCCATTAGACCTACTCCCATATAAGTGGACCTATATCAAATATAATTTTAAGAGTCGTTACTTCGGAAACTGAAACAGCTGACCTAGAAGAGGGAATTAAATCTTTCCAAAGCCCGACATCCAAAAACCTTGGAAACTTAAAATTTGGACCCTGGGTTAGGGTCAAGGTCGACCTTGACCTAGGTCAGGGTCAAGGTCAAGGTCGACCTTGACCCTAAGGTCAAGTACCTCAACATTTCAAGGCAAGATGCCAAAAACAAGTAGGAGAAAAGTGGAAAATAGGGCTGAATAGGGGAAAAAGCCAGATCCAAGTCAAAGATCCATTCAAGGTGTTTGAAAATACCCCAAACCACTTAATCAGAGAGATAAACCAATCCAAAATGGAAGTGCTTCCATTTTCTTATGATACATTTAGCCCCCACTTTAGCAAGAGTATGGACTCGATGCAAACTCTTGGTAAAGGATATCATAAAGAAAAGACAATCTTATTGAAATCAAATGAACAAAGTAATCCTTGAGCCCCGAGGGACTCAAGTATTTGTCAACCCCAAGATTACAATAAGAGATACATGACCAATCAAAGAAAAGGAGAGAAAGGAGTGGCTAGCTCGCCTAGTAAGATGTGTGTATCTCACAGTGAACCACAAAAAGGATAGGATGACGCACCAAGAAAGCACTTGATAGTCACCCCATAAATTTGTGCACCTTATGGCGGCTTTGTGCATGTATGTAGTGCATCTTCTGAAGGATTTTATTTAGTACCCATGGATCCATATCCTTGTATCACCATTGAATACATTTATAAAATGCGTATCTCTTCAGGATTTAACAACTAATGTGCGTTACCTTCTGAGGATTTAGCATATTGTAAAAGAAAAAGTTATAAAAAAAATGCATAATATAGAACAACGGAGGCTGTATATATGCCCCCCTCCTTAAGATGGAAAAATACATACTATTTTGTCATGTTAAGGAAAGAAAAGAACAAGGATAAATCCTTCTTCAACATAATCAAGACAATATCCATAGACAACACCCTGTCAATGCCAAGAAGGTCACAACTCCTATGAGGCCATGGAAGGGACAAATGCAAAGGGATATCATGCAAAAAGTGAAAGAGTAACCCTTGTGAGGGATAGCACACTATTCAGTTTCCAAGGTGAGAGATTTATCAACCATGGAAACCTAATATTAAACAATGAAATAGGTTATTATCAAGCACAAACATCCTTAATGAAAAAAAAAAAATTTCATGTATGATTGGATATCACATAATAGATAGATATTTCTTAACCAAGGGAAAAGTGGATCCTAGAAAGACAAAAAAGAAGGAGATGACATCCTTGCCCCCCAAGCATAGGAACACGGATGAAAGGGGACCTATTATATTTGTCACAACACTATGCAAGACAAAGAGCCCCCAAGTATTAGGCTAACATTATTTACATAATGTGAAGCTCCATAATAGGAACATAAATGTTGGGTATATGCACCAAGATGGAGGACCAAAAAGGTGCCAAATACCTTTTTGGCCACCATCTGTGCATAGGGCGCATGCCCTAGAGGGAACATGCCCTATAGGGTGCATGCCCTATGGCTTGGAGTACCCAAGCCATAGGGCGTACACCCTATAGCCTGTGCCGCCCTATGGTTTGGGCAATTTAAACCATAGGGTGTGTGCCCTAAGTTGTTGTATAAAGTGTTTGGGTAGCCACTTTTGTGGCTTATTTTCCTTCTCCAAACTTGTGGCTTGTTGTTTTTCTCTTCATAACAGCACGTATGTGATTCATTATTTACATAATGTGAAGCTCCATAATAGGAACATAAATGTTGGGTATATGCACCAAGATGGGGGACCAAAAAGTTGTCAAATACCTTTTTGGCCACCATCCGCGCATAGGGCGCATGCCCTAGAGGGCACATGCCCTATAGGGTGCACGCCCTATGGCTTGGAGTACCCAAGCCATAGGGAATACACCCTATAGCCTGCGCCGCCCTATGGTTTGGGAAATTTAAACCATAGGGTGTGTGCCCTAATTTTTTGTATAAAGTGTTTGGGTAGCCACTTTTGTGGCTTATTTTCCTTTTCCAAACTTGCAACTTGCTATTTTTCTCTTCATAACAATGCGTACGCGATTCATTGTGAGGTTTTATCTATCAAAATGAAGCACAAAATGGCTCCATGACGTCAACAAGGTTGAACCAGAAGAAGAGGTAAGTGATTCTACAACCATGAATGCTATTTGAATTGAAATTTAGGTTTAATTTTTGGTTTTTATTCAAATTTGATTGTCAAAGTCTCTTGTCTTAAATTTTATGTTTAATTAGAGTTCTAAAATAGATTTTCTTTTAATCGCCAAGAAGAAATGATATCCCCACAGAAAATCATCAACCAAACCCTCTGTTTTCTCCTCATGAAAAAATAGATACTAAAAATAACCAAGAAAATGAACCCTAACCGCCCTCACCAATTGAGAAACATCCTCTTGGAACACATGAAAACTTGATAAACCAAATAGAAAAGGGAAAACAAAAATAGAATCTTTAAATAGTAGGTTAAAAGATTCTATTGGTACAAATCCTAGAAGGGAAACACTTTCAAAATCATTAGAATTGATCTTGAACCACCTAGGTTCAGTTAGTGGGAAACTAAATTTATGGCACAAAAAAAGGGAAGAACAAAAACAACATTATGCAAATAAATTATCGTATGAGGACATTAAAAAAAAATCACAAAAACTGACATTTGCAAACTCTTTAAAAAGCCAAGGGAAATTGAAACTCTTAAACCCACAACAAGGAGGATCCCAATTCATTGGTTCTTGAATGAAGATATAAAGAAAAAAAATTCGGATAGATGGTGGATGGTCTTGGATTCCCCTCCCTATAACAATCATGAGGTTCCTATCTATTTCCTGAGGAAACTCTATTGTGAGTTTGTCATGAAGGAAGTGTCAAATTATTACGACTTTCTAGAGTCTCAGGGTAGAGGTGGGGGGTCATCATTTGATATACCTATCGCACGTCATGACCCTAATGTACCTAGGCTCACTAGTGGTAAGCCATAGGTCGATCATGTTAGTATTCCTTCCAATGTGAAGGAACACATGGAGGTGGACACACTAGGCATGATTAGTGCTCTGACACAAACTCTCATTTAGTGTGCCACTCCTCTAGTCAAGGGTGACCATGGTCAGTCTACAAGGGGTCATTTTTTCCATTCTTGTAGATCCATGTGCACATTTGGTACTGCCGAGAGAGAGGAAGAGGATGATGGACTGACGACTGATGATTTTCTCAATACAAAATTTGGCATTGATACACAGGTAAATATTTGCAAGTTCATTAAATTTATTTGATCATATTTTATTTTTAAATGAATGAATTTTATTAAATTAGTATCTATTATTTATGATAAAAATTTAGGGAAAGAGTGTTGGTGGCAATGGGAATGATCACCTAGGCCCTTTATACACTACCACATCAACTCCATAAGTATGTATCGAATAAAACATTTTTTAAAGTATACATTTGATTATTCTATAATTATATGGATGTTTGTCTCATAGCTTATTGTGCATGTACATTAGTTTACTATTGGACCATCGACGTTGACTTTAGACAGCGAAAAGCCTCGTTCATATTTTTTTGAGGTGTATTTATTTGCATGTTAATTTGATTTACTTTATTATATTTAATTAATAAATTAATGAATAACTAAATTAGTAGACAAATTATGATAAAAATCCAGAGTCAAAGTTGTCATGACAATGATCACATTCCTTCACATGGCTTTGTGATGACATCATTTAGTCCATAGGTATATATGTAATAATGCATTATAATTAACAAGTTAGTGGTTTGTTCTTATATTAATGGTTATCTTATAAATTACCATACACATGCACTAGTTTGATGCTGGAGCTACGACATCGACACCGCACACTGAAGGATGCGGTGGCACCTTCACAGAGGTATCATTTATTAATTAGTGGGGTTGTAAAATATTATAGGTATTCTTGATAACTACATAATATTGTTGATGTTTCATTTTCAGTTAATGACAATAGAGACTCCTTCTTTTGTTCGTGATAGTTTGACTCGTGGCCTAGCTACAGCTATAGCTAGCTCTGACGCATTTACCAAGATATGAAAGAGATAACTTAATTAGAGTTGTTATTTTGATAGTTTGTATTGACATTATTAATGATTTTAATGTATGTATTTTAAATATTATTTTGATCATTGTTGTAGGGACTCATTACTCCAAATTGTTAGTGTGCCCCTTCGGTAGATGTACATAGCGACTATTTGTTAGTGGTAAGAAAATAATCTATTTTATGTCATACTATAATTAAATTTCTATGTATATTAGTTATTGATGTTTATAATTGTTATTTTATTAGCTCGAGCTGCAGAAGAGTCTAGATAGGAGGACTAGTGAGCGCACTCGCAAGTGTATTGAATCTCCATCGATGCAAGGATCGAAGATAGCCTGGGATTTGTTTTCTTCCATTTATGGGAAATAAATAGATTAGGGATAATCATTGTATGCCAATATGGCATTACTGGACATATTTTTTTATATTGTATAAGTGACACGTTCTATATCCATTTGGCTTTCATGATGCCAATTTAACTTTATTGGACATATTTGGTCTATGACATTATTGGACATATATATTTTTCTTCATGCTCTACAAATATATCATATGTGCAGATGTAGACTACTTTATGTTTATGTGGATGTCTTATGCTTTGTAAATTGCTTGTCTTATATTTATGTTTGCACTTGTATCTATGTATATTATTACTGAATAATTCATACTTAATGAGAATATGCATGTTTCATTTCATAAAACTAGAATCGTAATTTTCATTCCAACATATTAATGAAATGACAATAGTTCATATAAGATAAAAAATATCAATCCTACCCAATTTTAGTCCTATTGGAGCCTTTTGACCACCTGGACCTATTTAGGGCACTACACGAACGTTAAGGGATGCACCAATACATTGTGGTCCCAAATTTTTGAATTAGTTGTGAAGCATAAAAAGGTTATTCCTCGCATTTACACATCAAATTGAAGGTGTTAGCGGAGACGGTTCGATATTAGGATGGACAGTTTTCAAAATATGTAATGTTTCATCTTTCAATAGTGCAACATTGCACATTTTTTCATCCACCGAGATTGGGTCAGAAAATTAAAATGGAGGTGAATCTCCAAAATATGAAATAGGTTATTGTAGGCCACCATGACATGGTCCTATAGAACCTAACGGCTTTTCCATACCCCTCAGGAGCTCCGATAAAATGAACTACTGAATATCGTCAATTTTTTTTCCTGGTGCACCTCAACGGACACTTGGCCCCATAGAAGTCGGAAATGTTTGAGCCTCTTCACCTCCATAGAAGGGTCATTCATAGCATTCACCTGGAATTCCAAAGCTATTGGTGGAGATGGTTTGATGCCCTGATGAGTGGTTTTCAAGATATGCAATGTGTCAGCATTCAACTGCACAACATTGCAAGTTTTTGCATCATCTAAGATTGGTTCGGCAAATGAAAATGGAAGTGAATATCCAAAAAATGAGATAGGTTATTGTAGGCCTCTATGACATAGTATTGTAGCACTTGATGGATCATCGATACCCCTCGAGAGCTCCAAGAAAAGGACTACTAAATATTGGCAATTTTGTTGCCCGGTGCACCTTGAGGGGCACTTGGCTCCATAGTGTTTGGAAATGTTTGATCCTCTTCACCTCCTAGAAGGGTTATTCCTAGCATTCACCCAGAATTCCAAATCTTTTGGTATAAACAATTCAATGCCACGAGGAGCGGTTTTTAAGATATGCAATGTGTCAGCATTCAACTCCACAACATTGCAAGTTTTGACATCAACCGAGATTAGGTCAGAAAATTAAAATGGAAGTGAATATCCAAAAACCAAGATAGGTTATTGTAGGCCTCCATGACATGGTCTTGTAGAACTTGATGGATCTTCGAGACCTCTTGGGAGCTCTGAGAAATGGACTACTGAATATCAGCAATTTGGTTGCCTAGTTCACCTTGAGTGACACTTGGCTCCATAGCGGTCAGCAACGTTCAAGCCTCTTTGCCTCTATGGAAGGGTTGTTCCTAGAATTCACCTAGTATTCCAGAGCTATTGGTGGAGATGTTTTGATGCCATGATGAGTGGTTTTCAAGATATGCAATGTGTCAACATTCAACTGCACAACATTACAAGTTTCGGCATCAACCGAGATTAGGTCAGAAAATGAAAACAGAAGTGAATCTCAAAAAATAGAGATAGGTTATTGTAGACCTCTATCACATGGTCTTTTAGACCTTTATGGATCATTGATACCCCTTGGGGTCTCTGAGAAATGGACTACTGAATATCGGCAATTTTATTGTCTAGTGCACCTTTAGGGACACTTGGCTCCATAGCAGTCTGTAATGTTCTAGCCTCTTTGCCTCCATGGTAGGGTCATTCCTAGCATTCACTTGGCATTCTAGAGCTTTTGGCGAAGATGATTCAATGCCTCGATGAGCGGTTTTCAAGATATGCAATGTGTCAGCATTCAACTGTGTAACATTGCAAGTTTTGGCAACAACTGAGGTTAGGTTGGAAAATGAGAATGGAATAAAATATCCAAAAATTGAGATATTTTATTTTAGGCCTTTGTGACATGGTCCTTTATCACTGGACAGATTGTAGATACCCCTAGGGAGCTCTAAGAAACAAACTCCTCAATATCAGAAATTTTGTTGCCTGGTGCACTTTGAGGGACACTTGGCTCCATAGCGGTCAACAACATTTGAGCCTCTATGCCTCCATGGTATGATTATTCCTAGAATTCACCTGGAATTCTAGAGCTTTTGTTGAAGATGGTTTGATGCCATGACAAGAGGTTTTCAAGATATGCAATGTGTTAGCAATCAACTATGCAACATTGCAAGTTTTGGCATCAGCTGAGATTGGGTTGCCAAATGAAAATGGAAGCTAATCTCCAAAAACTGAGATATTTTATTGTAGGCCTCCATGACATGGTCTTGTAGAACTTGATGGATTGCCAATACCCCTTGGGAGCTCCAAGAAATAGACTACTAAATATTAAAAATTTTGTTGCGTTGTGCACCTTGAGGGACACTTGGCTCCATAGTGGTCGGAAATGTTTGAGCCTCTTCACCTCCATGGAAGGTTCATTCCTAGGATTCACCCAACATTCTAGATCTATTGGCAGAGATGGTTTGATGCCACAATGAGTGGTTTTCCAGATATGCAATGTGTCAGTAATCAACTGTGCAACATTGCAAGTTTTAGCATCAACTGAGATTGGGTCAGAAAATAAAAACAGAAGCGAATCTCTAAAAACTGAGATAATTTATTGTAGGCCTTTGTGACATGTTCCTTTAGCATCTGACAGATCGTTTATACCCCTCAGGAGCTCCGAGAAACAGACTACTGAATATCAGCAATTTTGTTGCCTGGTGCACCTTGAGGGATACTGTGCTCCATAACGGTCGGCAACGTTCAAGCCTCTTTGCCTCCATGGAAGGGTTGTTCCTAAAATTTACCTAACATTATAGAGCTATTGGTGGAGATGGTTTGATGCCACGATGAGCGGGTTTCAATATATGCAATGTCTCAGCAATAAACTGCACAACATTGTAAGTTTTTGCATCAATTGAAATTGGGTCGACAAATGAAAATGGAATTGAATCTATCAAAACTGAGATAGGTTATTGTAAGCCTACATGATTCAGTCTAGTACCACTTGATGGATTTTCAATAACCCTTGGGAGCTCCAAGAAATAGGCTACTGAATATCGCCATTTGTGTTGCCTAGTGCACCTTGAGGGACACTTGGCTCCATAGCGTTTGACAATGTTTGAGCCTCTTCGCCTTCATGGCAGGTTTGTTCCTAGCATTCACCTGACATTCTAAAGTTTTTGGAAGAGATGGTTTGATACCATGACAAGTGGTTTTCAAGATATGCAATGTGTTAGCATTCAATTGCATAACATTGCAAGTTTTGGCATCAACCAAGATTGGGTCGGCAATTGAAAATGGAAGCGAATCTCCAAAAACTGAGATAGGTTATTATAAGCCTCTATGACATGGTCCTATAGCACTTGATGTATTATCAATACTATCTTGGAAGCTGCAAGAAATGGACTACTGGATATCGACAATTTTGTTGCCTGGTGCACCTTGAGGGACACTTGGCTCCATAGCGGTCGGCAATGTTTGAGCCTCTTTGCCTCCTTGGAAGGGTTATTCCTAGCATTCACCTAGAATATCAGAGTTTTTGGTAGAGATTATTTGATGCCATGATGAGAATTTTTTAAGATATGCAATGTGTCAGCATTCAACTGCGCAACATCGCAAGTTTTGGCATCAACCGAGATTGGGCCGGCAAATGAAAATGGAAGCTCCAAAAACTGAGATAGGTTATTGGAGGCCTTTGTGACATGGTCCTATGGCATTTGATGGGTCATTGATACCACCTCGGGAGCTCTGAGAAATGGACTACTGAATATCAAAAATTATGTTGCCTGGTGCACCTTGAGGGACACTTGGCTCCATAGCAGTTGGCAAAGTTTAAGCCTCTTTTCCCTCATGACAAGGTCATTCCTAGCATTCAACTGGCATTCCAGAGCTATTGGTGAAGACTGTTTAATGCCATGATGAGTAGTTTTCAATATTTTTAAATTATTTAAATGTGCAGTTCGATAGTTTAAATATTTTTTTTGGTAAATACATATATACAAAGAATGTGCTAGCATGAAACATGACAATAAAATTAACATATATTTCTAAAATTTGTAGGGTAAACATATTTTTTTTAATTAATGATGAAAAATATGTTTACAACTTATCTCATTAGGAGTAGCAAGAGGAAATATCTGAGAAGAGAAAAGCTATGGTATTGCCCCAAAAAATAGAAGAGAAAATTTGTTATTAAATCTTACAAACTTCCTGTTATACAGACAGGGTAATGCATGAGCAATTTATAGTCCACCAATGAGGATTCAAGGGAATTAATTCCTATACAAATATACATGTTATATGCACATGCATTCAACTAGATTTGACATTACAAAATTTTGGATTCACTTTTAGTCCAATGAACCAGCTGGATCTTCCCTACCCTTTATTGTCTCAAGTATTGCCTTGTGGTCTGACTCGCAAACCTTCCAAAGAGTTTTATTGTGTGGTTTTCCTCTATATTTGGTCAAATGGAAATTTTATGCAATGACAAGGTTGGAATAATGAAGAATCTTCATGTATGTCTCCCAATCCTTCAACAACCACAACCTAGGGTTCTTCATACAATACCATCTAAGCCATGTACTAGTTACAACCACTGCTCCTGTAGGGTATTCTAATCCTTCATCATCTGTAACTGAGTGATCTAATTTCTTCTTGGCCTCTACACAAAGACACAAATAATAATCCATCCCTTCGTCATTGTCTTTATGTGCAATAACAACAAAAACATGGTCTACAATGATAGAAGCATAACAAGGAGATTAATTCAATGAATACTTATGATAAAGTACTAAATTTGAGAGTATTTGTGAGTTGACAATTTACTTGGTTGCACTAGATCAGACAAATGGTCAAAGTCAATGGATGAATCCATTTGTGTCAATTGCAATGCTTCTGGGGATGATAGGAGTCAAGTGGGCTCAAAATTTGTGTAGACCATTTGTCAACCCATTCCTTTGACTCACACCCATCCCAATCTTCATCTACGCATGATGAAAAAAATCATGACATATGTCATGTGTGGATTATACATGAACTTGCATTAGAGATTATAAAAGAGTGTAGCTCACTTCATCTTTTTAATGTACAACAATCCTCGTATGGTGTAATGTTAGTTTCATCTATCAACCAAAAAAATCTATGAACCAAAGACTCACTTTAATTATCTGGACCCATTGTAGCATTACACCACTGGACAATACATCTCACATTTGAAAATGTTTCTTGTTCTTTGTACTTTAATTATTCACATGCTAAGCCCCTTTTTATACATGCACCTACACCATTGTGCTCTCCCTTTCCATGACCGGCCTCTATAAAATTCCACATATATTGAATACATGTGTTCATATGCATCCTACTCAACTAATAAAACATCCAAGAATTCTTGAATTGCGATGCACAATTGTTTGACCATATGATGTGGAAACGATATGATATGCTCCTATTACTCAAATCACCATAAAATAGATGAAAGAAACCATGTACAAACTCTGTAGAATGTGAACGATCATCGCTGATGTAAAAATGATACTACCTCAATATCTTCCTATTCTCATATGTACTTTTAGGTGAATGCATAAATGCTATATGAACAAATATAGAAACTTGTTGAGAGCTATAATACTTTTCTTGCACCTCATTTTGTGGTTTAAGAGTGTAGTTCTCTGTGAAGTCAAAAATTGAAACAATGGTATCAAGTGGGAATGTGTCCTTGCACAACTTGAATTGCATATCCAACCATCAAGCTCTATGTGTATGCCTTGCATACTCATACACAATATTGTCACAGAAAAAACTCATGAAGTGATATACTGGAATATTTTCAATTACTAAATCACATCTTTTAGCCTCCTTTCCATATTTTAGAGCATATGCGACTATCTTATATTTTCCAAAATCCACTATTTCATTCCCAATTGCATGTGTACTCTCCATATGTTGACAAACTAGAAAATGTTGCAAACCACCACAATCTATTCATGTACCATTCAAGCATGCGAGCTTGTAAAATTGTTGACCATCCACTCTTTCACATAAAAATGTAGTAATTAATTCCCTTGAAGATGTATGTGGGTCATTTATGTTACAATCCCGCAAAACATTGTTAGAATACAAATCTACACATATATGCTTATAAAAATCAAAATGGTTAGAAAATTCAATATGTACCCTACAACAATAATTTGTGCGTGTATGATTTATCTTCACATAAAAAGGTTTAGCTATCTCAAAATATTTTTGACTAATTTTAAATCAATGATACGTATGTATAAATTTTGCAAAGAATTGTGTCTGATTTGAATCCAAAAAATGTTTCGGATGTGGAATGCGGATTCGACTACCAATCCTCCTTCTTACAACATCTCGTTGATTGGGAGATACTTGTGTGTTATTCTTCCAAAAGTCTTCAATGATAGATTTTAAAGATTCAAAAATTGATTTATCCTTCCACGGTAGTGTACCAGAAAATGCCCATAAATCATTGTTATTTGGATCTTCCACTCTTTGACACCTTCCCACAGCTCTCATTGCCGACTTTCTACTTATTTTCAGTACTTTTCTTGTCTTTATAATGAGTTGAGATTTATTCATTTGAGTGCTTACTATTGTTGATGTAAGTACATGTCATGTGACATTACTATCTTTTGTGTGTGATGTAGAACCCACACTCTCATATGTAGTCATTAGATTCTTTACAATAGATTTTTCACTTGACTCATCCATCGTTCTTAGCCCACGAATCTTCATGATGGGCCTAAACTTTAGATTTCTCATCATTTGAACAAATAGTTGACATCTTCCTATCATATTTAAATTCTCAAAAAATAATCTCCAAATATGGTTAGCATATCTTTGACAAGTATGCTTGGGAATCTTGTCAGGCATTTGTTGCAAAATGGTAGTATCAATATCAATCAAATATTTTTTCTTTCTGTAAATTATTCTAGCAGGTTTTCAATTGTTGAGTGGCCTCAACATTATGAACATCAACAACATTATGTATCAATTGTGTACCTTCAACCGTAGTTGACGTGCCTTCAAATTGAGATGTGAAAGATCAATCCTTGCCAACTTGAGATGTTAATGGTGTGCCTTCAGCATGAAATGATGTTGTGCCTACACCTTCAGATATAGATAACGATGTGCCTTCAACATGACATGATGTCATTCCTACAGCTTCAGATGTAGATAATGGCATGCCTTGAACATGATACAATGATGTGCCTTCAAGATGATACAAGGGTGTGTCTCCAACATTGGATGGTGGTGTATCTTCAACTTGGGAACTCATAGATGATGTGCCCACATCTTCATAATGCAATTGTCTTGTTGAACGCAAGTTTCTCATCCATTGCCTTTTTGTTTCCAATTCCAATTCTCTCTTACTTTTTATTGATGTTTCATTTTCCTCATCCAAAGGCAAATCTTCTTCTATGGTATGCAATTTTTTGTGTTCACGAAGTTATCTCATTATTTCCCTTTTATTTTCTTTGTCTCTTTCATGTTCTTCTAGTGTTAGAGTCTTTTCTCCTTTCCTTTGCATGATGATGATTTCTACATATGAATTCATCACAATTTTGAAATTGTTATATTAATCTATTACAAGAAGTAAAACTTTATAATATCAATCTAAATTATATTAACTCAAAATATAATACAAATCTTTTACAATATGTTAAATTATTTCTTCAACAAATCCATATCATAGCAATGCATGTACAAAAAGACTCTTTATTCACAATTCACATGTAAAAAATAAAAAAAACATACCTCAATGGATCAATTTTGGTGAAGATTGATTGACTTTCATTCTTCAATGTTGACTTCTGAACAAAAATGTGTTGCAAATTGATAGAATATACTTCTTTGTGATTTTAAAAACAATGAAAAGTGAATATTTATCGAGGAGATTGTAAAAAATAGACAACAATAGTAAAAAGTGGACCTCTGTAATGAGTTTCTTAACTTTATTACCATTTTTTATCTTCTTGCATAGGGCGCACGCCCTATAGGGCATCCACCCTATATTATACATGAGAGAGAGAGAGAGAGAGAGAGAGAGTTTCAAAGGTGTGTGTAAGGGAGAGAGAGATAGAGATAGAGAAGTGAGAAGGTGAGAGACATAGGTGATAAGGTGGGAGAGAGAGGGAGGGGGTGAGAGAAATGGGTGAGAAGGCTCCTATGACCCCTTATGACACCTTATGACCCATTAGGAAGCTGAAGAGTACATCTTAGGGGTCATAAGGTGTTTTAAGGGGTCTTCATACCTATTAATGGGTCCTACGACCCCTTATGACATGTTAAAACCCATTAGGAAGCCTAAGAGTACATCTTAGGGATCATCAGGTGTCTTAAGGGGTCCTAAGACCCATTAATGGTTCTTACAACCCTTTATGACACCTTAAGACCCATTAGGAAGCTCAAGAGTACATCTTAGGGGTCCTAAGGTGTCTTAAGGGGTCTTAGGACCCATTAATTGGTCCTACAACCCCTTATGACACCTTACAACCCATTAGAAATCCTAAGAGTATATCATAGGGGTTGTAAGGTGGATTAAGGGATCTTAGGACCCATTAATGGGTCCTATGCCCCCTTATGACATGTTATTACCCATTAGGAAGCCTAAGAGTGCATCTTAGGGTTTGTAAGGTGTCTTAAGGGTTCCTAGGACCCATTAATGCATCCTACAACCCCTTAATACACCCTATGGCCCTTAAGATCTACTATTAGGCTTCCTAATGGGAGGCAAGGTGTCTTAACAGGTCATAGGACCCATTAATAAGTGCTAAGACCCCTTAAGACACCTTACGACCCCTAAGATGTACTCTCAGGCTTCCTACTGGGTTGTAAGACCCCTTATCACACCTTACAACTCATTAGGAATCCTAAGAATACATCTTAGGGGTCGTAAGGTATCTTAAGGGGTCCTAATACCCATTAATGGGTCCTACGGCCCCTTTTGACATGTTACAACCCATTAGGAAGCCTAAGAGTACATCTTAGGGGTCATATGGTGTCTTAAGGGGTCTTAGGACCCATTAATGAGTCCTACGACCACTTATGACATGTTACGACCCATTAGGAAGCCTAAGAGTACCTCTTAGGGATCGTAAGGGGTCTTATGGTGTCCTAGGACACAGTAATATGTCCTATGACCCCTTGAGACCCATTAATATATACTAGGAACCCTTAGATGTATTATTTGGGTTCGTAAGGGGCTGTAAGGTATCTTAATGGGTCCTATGACCCCTTATGACACCTTACAACCCATTAGGAATCCTGGGAGTACATCTTAGGGGTTGTAAGGTGTCTTAAGGGGTCCTAACATCCATTATTGGCTCCTACGAACCCTTATCACACCTTACGACCCATTAGGAAGCCTAAGAGTACATCTTAAGGGTTGTAAGGTGTCTTAAGGTGTCTTATGACCCCTTGATACCTATTAATGTGTACTAAGAAACCTAAGATGTATTCTTAAGGTTCCAAAGGGGGTGTTATGTGTCTTTAGGGGTCCTAGGACCCATTCATGGGTCCTACAACCCCTTATGACACATTACAACCCATTGGGAAGTCTAAGAGTACATATTAAGGGTTTTAAGGTGTCTTAAGGGTTCTTAGGACCCATTAATGGGTCCTACGACTCCTTATGACACCTTACAACCCATTAGGAAGCCTAAGAGTTCATCTTAGTGGTTGTAAGGTGTCTTAAGGGGTCCTAGGACCCATTAAAGGGTCCTACAACCCCTTATGACACCTTACGACTCATTAGGAAGCCTAAGAGAACATCTTAAGGGTCGTAAGGTGTCTTAAGGGGTCCTAAGACCCATTAATGGGTCCTACGATGACTTATGACACCTTACGACCCATTAGGAAGCCTAAGAGTTTATCTTAGGGGTTGTAAGATGTCTTAAGGGGTCCTATGACATCTTACGACCCATTAGGAAGCCTAAGAGCAGATCTTAGGGGTTGTAAGGAGTCTTAAGGGGTCCTAAAACCCATTAATGGGTCCTCCAATCCCTTATGACACCTTACGACCCATTATGAAGCCTAAGAGTATATCTTAGGGGATGTAACATGTCTTAAGGGGTTGTAGGACCCATTAATGACTCCTACAACTCCTTATGAACCCTTACAAACCCTTAGAAAGCCTAAGAGTACATATTAGGGTTTGTAAGGTGTCTTAAGGGGTTGTCAAACCCATTAAAAAGTCATACGATGCCTTATGACACCTTACGACCCATTAGGAAGCCTATGAATACATCTTAGGGGTCGTAAGGTGGGGTAGGGAAAGGGAAAGAAAGAGAGAGTAAGAGAGTGAGAAGAATAGGAGGGGAGAGAGANGAGAAGAAGAGGAGGGGAGAGAGAGAGAGAGAGAGAGAGAGAGAGAGAGAGAGAGAGATTTGCACATGTGATATCCACTAGATTAATATATAATGTAAAACACTAGAGGTGAAACAAGTATTCAAAGATTGTTACAGATAATGCCAAATAGTAGAAGTGAAACAAGATATTGTCAAATACTAGAAGGGAAACAAGTATTCAAACACTGTTGCATCTCTCTCTCTCTCTCATATTCTCTTCCTCTCTCCTCTTATTCTTCTCACTCTCTTACTCTCTCTTTCTTTCCCTTTCCCTGCCCCACCTTACGACCCCTAAGATGTATTCTTAGGCTTCCTAATGGGTTGTAAGGTGTCATAAGGGGTCGTATGACTTATTAATGGGTCTGATGACTCCTTAAGACACCTTAAAAACCATAATATGTACTCTTAGGCTTCCTAAGGGTTTGTAAGGGTTCATAAGGAGTTGTAGGAGTCATTATGCAAATCTCATCGCTAGACCTTGTTGCAAAAGGAAACCTTGGTTAGCAATGACTAATCAAATCTCTCTCTCTCTCTGAATTCTACAAATAGTCTTCCAGAATTCCTTGTTTGTTTGTGATTGTTTTCCATGACTTCATGTTGCAATCATTCTTAGCTATCTAGCTCCAAGTTAGAGAAACTAAAAATAGAAAATTTGACAAACATGTCATGACCAAATCTCACATGTGCAAATCTCATCGCTAGACCTTGTTGCACAAGGAAACCTTGGTTAGTATGACTAATCAAATCTCTCTCTCTCTCTTTGAGAATTCTACAAATAGTCTTCCAGAATTCCTTGTTTATTTGCGATTGTTTTCCATTACTTCATGTTGTAATCCTTCTTAGCTATCCAGCTCCGAGTTAGAGAAACTAAAAAGAGAAAATTTGACAAACATGTCATGACACCCAGGGTAGTAAGAAAGGTCACTTCACAGAGAATCTACATGTAATAATCATATTGTGCATACCAAAAATATTGTGTCAAGTTATGCTCAAATGCATTGTACACCCCTTACATTTTTCAGAATCCTTGGGAATTCATAGAAAATAGAAGATTGATTTCCATGTTTCCAAGGGACTTGGAAACCTTTGAAGGCTAGGAGTATGGTGTAAGAGCACCTAGACACCACGAAATTACAGGAGATCCTAAGTGATATTTTAAATGTAATATGTTAATCCATCTGTTTGGATTTGATATTCTATGTAATAGAATCAAATGTAATGCCTAAGGGCAAATAAAAATCATTTAGTTGTCATTTGAGGCCTAGTGGGTCAAAAGTTAAAAATGATGTAAAAAAGTTAGGAAAAGGACAAAATAGATGTATTTAGTCATTTGAGGAGTCATATGATGTTTTTGAATGGTTTTTATAAAGTCATGAAGTCATTTGTGAAAAAGTGTAAAAGTTGTCAACTTGACAACAAAATGTTGTCAAGCAAAGTTGCACAAATGCAACAAAAAGGTGTAAAACTTGGGTTTTTAGGTGGTTAAGTGGCTTTGAACTATCAAGTGGATATAAATATGATTTTACGGTTGAATCGAATAAGATATTGAAGGATGGAAATATTTTGATACATTTTTGGTGCATTCTATTGTTGTTGTTTTGATTAGTTTTTAGTTTTAGTGTTGGTTCCAGGCCTTGTACGACCATGTACAGCCTAGAAACTCTGTAAATATGTAATGGTTAGATATTAGGATGTATTAAATTCCTTCTTTTTTTTTGGATTAATTTCAATCTGTTTTAAGAAAGTTATGGATGTTTTTGTGAAAGTTGTCAACTATAGATTTGAGGATTCCAGGGAACAGTGATGTTGCAGCGTGTGGTACAAACACATATGGAAGTTTTAGAATGTCTAAATGGATTAATTATAAATATATGTGAAGTATCTTTTGTTTCCTTTTTATTGGAGTCATTTTTATGCAGAATTGTGAAAGGTATGATCATGTTAGTGAAAATTGGTTTTAAACAGTCGTCAATGGAGGGGCAGTCAACAATTTCTATTTATCTCATGATTTATACAATGGAAAATTCTATATCTTACATTTTTGGAAACTAAATTTAGAGAGGGTTAATATGGTTTTTTTTTAAATTTAAAATGAATCTATAATCAGAAAGTTATATGATGCCCTAGGCAGATTGGGGAAACAAAGTTTCTATTTTATGACAGAAAAATGGGTCTCGGTGCAGAGACCATATCTTTTTATTGAAAGGTTGGATTTGGCTAATTTTGGAATATGTTTTGAGTAACCTAATTATCTACATTTATGCCAAAGTAATTTGCAATATGATATCAAGTTAAAAAGTTATGAATACAATATTGCAGGATAGATCTGTGTGACAGATTTGAAGTTGTTTGTTAGAAGAACCAAAGAAATATTTTATTGTTGATTAATCTTGTGAAAGATTTGCCTGTATTAAATTATTTTAATAATAAACTGAATATTATATCATCAAGACCCTAGGTTTGATAGTTTATGTAGGATGTTTTGCATCAATTGGTATCAGAGCTTGAAGATCTTGAGTGTGTGGGTACAATGTCGAGGGAGGTAATCCACACCAGGACCTTGAAGATTTGGTTTTGATTTGTTGATGATCTTTTGGTTGGAGGTGCTTATCCATCTTGCCGCATATGAAGGTTGGGTTGTGTGTATAGACACTGGAAGTCTGTCAAGGGCCAAGAGAAGGTCCAGGGAAAAGGATCAGTCCATTTTATTTCCAAGAGACTAGGGAGAGAGGCAAAGGGGAGGACTCCTAGGTGAGGCATATAGGATATTTGTTTGTGGTGAGTTTGAAGCAGCAATGGTAAAGGTGGATCTATGATTGATAAGGCACCATGGATGTTGCAGCCATTGATGCTCCCCTGACAGGGGCATTAGAGAATAATATTGAAAGTACATTCCTGTGTCCTTAAAGGAAAATATGATGGTGATAAAGGCATGAAGAGGAAAAGGAAAATGAAGGTAAAGATGAAGATTTTTGTTATAAACTTTTTTTTTGTAGGTTATTGTACACATTTCCAAGAGACTTGGAAAATTTTCAAGGTTTGAAGTATGGTGCAGGGGCACCTAAAGTAAAAGAGAAAAAGGAGGTTAAGAATCCTTATATCATATATTAAAATATATTTGAGTCATTTGTGATGTATTTGAGTCCATATGTAAGGCTATGTGAATCCACTTGTATGACATTGTTAATATTGTCATGTTAAGGTCTTAGTTTGGTCAAGAAGATCAAAATATCAAAGAATTCCTAATAAAGGATAAAATTGATGTAAAATGTCTATTAAGTCCATTTTAGGGTGATTCAAGTGTCCATGCAAATAATTTTAAGTTTGGAGTTAAACTAGTAAAGTTGTCATAAAAGTTGTAATGCAAAATGCATCAAATATTGTCAAAAGATGCAAGTATGTTGTAAAAGGTTAAAAGAGTGTAAGGAGATGATTAAAAATGTGGTTGGGAATTTATAAACCACCACTCATACTATAAAATAATTATATTGGTCTTTCCAAATAGGAATATCATTTTGAATCAATTGGTGTCTTCAAAATTTGCAGTTTTGATTGGTGTTGACTATTTTTTGTGACTTACAGGTCTTGTATGAACATGTACAACATGGAAAAATGGTAAAATATGTATTTTATTTATATTAGGATGAATAAGGATTTTTTTGGTTTTGGTTTGGAATGATTATGTTGAGAAATGAATAATTTATGGCAGTTTTGGTAAAAGTTGTTATTTGCAGATTTGAGACTGCTTGACCACAGTCAGATTGAAATGTTTTGTATGGACACATTTTGGAGAATCAAGACCCCGAGTAATATTAATTAGAAATATGTTTAAATTAAATTTCATTTCATTTTGGTTTGATTTTTTTTTACACAGATTTGTGAAATGTAATGTTCATTTCGGTGGAAACTAGTTTTTGAAGATTGTCATTGGAGTTGCAAGCAATGATTTGTGCTTCACGAATAATTTATGGATTAAAAAAATTAATGGCTTATAGATTATGAAAATAGACTCATTAGTGGTTATATAAGAATTATTTTGGTGTTTTTTGGATTTGTTTTGAGAAATATATGAGATGCCCTAGGCAGGGTTTGGTATTTTAAATATGATTTATGATAATAAAAATGATTCTCGGTGTAGACACCATAACTTATAATTTAATTACTGTATTAGGCTCTAATTTATATATGTTTTATAAGAACTAATTTTGAAAAATTCCACCAAATTATTTGTTAATAGGATTTAAAATCTGAAGGATATAAATAATGGAATCATATATAGAAATCAAGATATGCAAATGGAGAAAGGTTGATTTTTTTGTGTTCAAACATGTTCTATTTTACCTCATAAAATGCCTCTATACAAAGATATTATTGAATGGATGTTGAAATAATAAAAAATTATCCTATTTATTGTTTGGGTTGTAATTCTCTCTCTCTCTCTCTCTCTCTCTCTCTCTCTCTCTCTCTCTCTCCTTTTGTGTTTTTGTGTCTAATATAGNTATTATTGAATGGATGTTGAAATAATAAAAAATTATCCTATTTATTGTTTGGGTTGTAATTCTCTCTCTCTCTCTCTCTCTCTCTCTCTCTCTCTCTCTCTCTCTCCTTTTGTGATTTTGTGTCTAATATAGGGCGTACTCCCTATAGGGCGTACACTCTTGTAATGATATTGATATTTACCAAGCCTAAGGCTTGGATTTTCCTTGGAGTTCCAACCCAAAGGCCTGGAGGATTCAAATAGGCCTGAGACATGTTTTCCAACAAACATAGAAAAAAATAACATTTTTTTGTGTGTGCTCTCCATCAGGTTTGCACATGGTTCAATAAAGATAAAATCAGATGACGTGATATTGTAGATCTCTCTAATAGCTATCTAAGGATGTAATTTATTTTGAATTCTCATTATGTTTAGCTTTTCATTTTTAATTTATTTTCTAAGTATTTCCATTTTTTGTCAAAGACCAACATGTATTCATTTGGGCTTAGATTTTGGCTCGTTCATCAAATTTTGAAAAATATTACATTTTCAGAAACTAGACTCCATTCTACACCCTTTAAAAAAAAAGGTTTTGATTTTCAATTAGTTTTCAATGATTTCTAGGGGGAGCACACAAAAATTTCATATTTTTCAGGATATGTCCACTTCAGAAAATGGCAAAAAATCACACCTTCATAAAAAAAATAGCACAAAAATCTATGTCCCCTTTTTGAGGGCCTTAATATCCATCATTTATAAAATAAATTATTAGTTTAGAAACTATATTTGGAGTAGAAAAACTCTTGTTTTCATCACATTTTAAAATTTTGAGTGTAACTATCCTCAATTTCTGGTTGAAGTTCAGAGTTTTCTGATTTCAGAAAAAAAGTGGCATCTTATTCCCCCTTTTGTGTCCCCCATCATTGAGCACTTACCCTATTATTTAGAGAAAATAGGATTGAAATACAACTCATTGCCACATGATATATAAATAAATTTACTATCAATGAGTTGCCCAATCTTATAATGTAAAGCTTGACATTCATTAGTAGAGTGATCATGAAATCTATAATACAAACAAAAAGGAAGAGGCTTCAAGTGTGGACTACATTTATTTTAGCGTTTGGGTCTAGTAATCATCTTAGCACAAAGGAGTTAAGGAAAAATAACTTCTTGGTCAAATTCCTTCATAGGGTCATCATGTTTTGAAGTCTTATTTGAGATGTTGGTAATATTAATGTGTTGTTGAGGATTAAATCCCAATCCATAAGACTACTCATGCCCCCCATTCTGTAAGGGAATACAAATTCCCTGTTTATGCTTACCACATCCTTGACAATGGAATCATTGTTTAACTAGTAAATGATAACTACAACCATAACGAGAAGCCATATTAGAAGGACTCAATCGAAATTTAGTAGTCACTATGTCATTACTAGTGGGTTTGATAGATTCAAAGTGGGTAGAAGCAATGAAAAATTTATTATGAAGGGAATTAGAAGTAGAAGCAAAAGCTCATTGTTCAAACTCTCTTTGTGGCTTCATAAAATAAGGATCAGAAACATTATTCTCTCCAATAAAGGTAGGATTAAAATCAAAGGTTCCCCAATCATCTCCAAGAAGACCATTAGAGGAAGAAGCATTACTATTAGGAATAGGAATATTGTGGGTTTGAATATTCAAACAAGGATTTGGCACATCATCCGCATGAAGTGTGTATATCATGTTGTTGTGAATAAACTTAACTTTACGGTGAAGGGTGGAAGGAACAACTTTCATCTCATGCAACCAAGGTCTACCCAAAAGGAGGTTATAATTAAGAGGTCCAGGCATAACATTAAAAGGAGTATTTAGGATGACCAGACCTACTTTGGTAGGTAAGGTAATGATGTTAGATTTGATGAATGTCAAATCCTCTCAAGATCACCTGCATGCATAACTATTACATAAACAGAAGCAAAAGACAGAAGATAGAAGAAAGCTATGGCGACCAAAATGCCAGAGACAAGAAAATCATGTTGAAAGAAATAACTTCTATATTATCAACAATGATTTTACAATACAATCTCCTTAAAGAAATGAAAGCGGCGATTCCTTATAAAGGATACCGAAACCCTAAAAGGTAAACTCTAAGAAATAGAAACTTGCCTAAGTATAACTTAAGCAAAGAGTAGATAGACTAATAATTAACTAATTTAATTATTAGCTATACTAGACTACTCTAACACCCCCCCTTAAGTGTAACTTAGGGAGAAGCAAAACAGCTAAACTACTGCAGAAAGCAGGAAAGATGGGTCCCGACAACAAGGCCTGATCAAGTACCCAAAAAATAAAAGGGAAAAGATGTCCCAAAGAAAGGAACAAGAATGAGAAAGAAGCATCTCCGAAGCAAGGAACTGAAAACTCTGTCAGAAGAGACTGCTGGAACCCCCACTGAAGTGCATGACTAGGTAGAGAAGACAAATTTCTGAAGAGCTGATCAATCGAACCAAGAAGCAATAGAACCAACAGGTGAACCCCCCCATAATGTTGAACTGGGTGAGGTGACAGGAACACTGAAATGTAATGCCAAAAACATCTGCCGAAGAAGAACCAGGAACACCAACAGTGCAACATAAGTACACACACAGGATAAAGAGCGGTGTCATCAACACATAGCATGGGCTAATGTCATGGAAGGTACACTCACTTGACAAAAGTGGATGCACCTAAAGCGGCATAAGCATCATAACCCCCCATGGCACTTTATAACACAGTGCGAGTACAAAAACTGAACAAGGTGTAAAAGATACCACATATACAGAAGTAGGCACTTAATCTCAGTGTTTTTACAGAATAAAGAATGTATCAGAAGGAGCATGCAAGCTCAGAAGTCAGAAAGAAGAGTGCAAGAATATCAGAAGAAGAGATCCCAGGACCTGTAGAACCAAGCAATCCACCAGAGTGCATAAACTGCCAAACTCAGAGAAGAGAAAACCTAGAGTAGAATCTGGAAAATAGACCCCTGCAAATGTATAGTACACTAAACCAGCTTTCTGACGATATCTCATTTGCCAAAAATGGAGTCCGGATGAGCTAATTATGACTCCCGGAAGGCAAAAGAAGACATCAGACTTTAACAGCAAAAAACTCTATTGAAATAGCAGACCCAAAAAACCAAATCACCATAGTCATAAAGATCTCGGAAAGAGATTTATGACGATATAAAGAAGTCCAAAAAATACCTCCGTATGCTCCCTGTAGAGCGAAAACAGTGAAAAGGCCCCAAAAGGCTCAACAGGCCATGTTTTAAGCCCCAGGGGCTAAAAAAAATAGGCCCCCGGACGCATGGCGTGCTCCGGGGGCTGGGCCGAAGCCCTTGGTCTGCCATAGGACTGTGTGGGTAGCACAAGAGCCCGTGGGGGCTGCAAACATCTGTCGGTGGGTCAATGAAAAAGGCGCCACCGGGGAGCGGTGGGCGCCGGGAGGAGCGGCCAGAGCGGGGCACAGACAGGGGGCGGGGGGCCGCGGAGTGGGCGCCGGGCGGCGGGGCCGCGGAGGTGGCACGGG
>MU225193.1:4184195-4206933 GCA_018584345.1 Thuja plicata | reverse complement strand
ACAGAGATGCAAATTGAGTTTGAGATGTCTATGTTTGGTGAAATAAAATTCTTTGTTGGCTTACAAATTTATCAAATGAAGAATGGTATCTATATCACTCAATCTAAATATATCAAAGAGATACTAATTTTTTGGAATGGAAGAGTCCAAACCAGTGAGTACACCCATGGCTACTAGATAGAAGCTGACAAAAGATGATGACACAAAAGTAGTGAACCAAACACTCTACAGGTCAATGATTGGAAAACTACAGTATGTTGTTCATAGTAGACCTGATATTTCTCTAGCTATTGGGATTGTTGCAAGATTTTCTGCTAATCCTAAGGAAACTCACATGATGGCAGTCAAAAGAATTCTAAGATATTTGAAAGGAACTGAGGACTATGGTCTATACTACAAAAAGAATGACAAGTTTGAACTTAGAGTTTACACTGATTCTTGCTGGGCTGGAAATGTTGATGACAGGAAAAGCACTACTGGTGGAGCATTTCTTTTAGGAAAGAAATTGTTCTCCTAGACAAGAAAGAAATAGAACTACACCTCACAATCTAGAGCTGAAGCCGAGTATGTGGCAGCAGCAGTTAATTACTCTAACATTGTGTGGTTGAAGATACTACTAAAAGGTATGAAGGAAGAAATCACCGACCCAGTTGTCATATATTGTGATAACACAAGTGCTATTAATATTTCTAAAAATCCTGTGATGCACTCAAAAACAAAGCATATAGCTATCAAGTATCACTACTTGAGGGAGCTAGTTTAGAGTAAAGAAGTGAGATTGGATTATGTGAACACTAAAGAACAATTAGCAGACATATTCACAAAAACACTACCCAAGGATGCTCATGAGTATCTATGAGGTAAATTGGGGGTGATTCCCCTAACTTAGGCTAATTAAGTTTTGTATGGTACTGCTACATCAAATATTTCATTCAGAAAATATGACACATTGATGCACAATAAGTCACACTTTAGGATGCTGGCTAAAGTTGTAAAAATGAACAAGGACAGAAAAGAAAAAATCATTCATACTACAGATGATAGGATCAACATGATACTAAAGATCTACATGATAAAGATATTGACGTCTTTGGCATTGTTGTCAAAGAGGGAGAGATTACCTATAAGGAGGAAGAGATTGTCGAGAAAGAGAGATTACAAAGAGGGAAAGATTACATAGAGGTAGGAGTTACTATTGCAAACATTGAGGTGATTATCTATTCAGAGGGAGTCTACAGATGATTAGACACAGATAATTACAGTGTGATTACAGACATAGAGGGAGAAATGTTTTACAGATAAGAATCAGAATGAAACTAAAGACATTAATAAAGATTCATTCATATCAAGGAAAACAGGTGAATTTTTGGATTGGTTGGTAACTATGCTTGTTAAATCATTGTTTTAATACTTTGTGTTGCCATCAATGCCAAAGAGGGAGATTGTTGGGAAGTGACATTGCAAGCAATTGTTATTTTTTCATTGATGTCAAACCTTAATTGGTGAGACTTTTGTTATTTATTTGAGTACCATATATATTGTTGATGAGGAAGATTTAACAAGAAGACCAAGTGAATGGTTGAGTTAATGCAATTCAAAGGGTACTTGATCAGTTGGCACTCTGGAAAAGTAATTTGTTTCTTATCTTTCAAAGACAATTGTTTTGGCTATTCTGTGCTAAGCAAGTTTGGCTTGTGCCAAGCGAAGTTGCTTATGACGAGAAAAGTTGCTTGTGCCAGGTAAAGTTGCTTGTGATGAGTAAAAAGATGCTCAATGCCGAGCACCATTGAAATTGCCAAGTGGAAATAGTGATGTTGGCCGACTTACCGTAGTTGGATTAATGATGAGATTTGAGATCTCTGGCTGACTTAGTTGATTTTATTGGGATATGTATTGTTAATTAAAGATTGATCCATGTCATTTAATATATGGGTGACCTTAATTAATGCATGGTTTCAAGATTTAATTAGAGACTACTTTGGAGAATTAAATGTAATGCAAAGATAGAATGATCCGTTGGATCTGACCTAACCTAAGATCTACGATCTTGTTTAAGCGGAAAAATATTTATCTGACCTAGAAAGAGAGGTATATGATAACCTTAGGGGTATTCATTGTGTGTGGATGAATGTATGTGTATGCAAAAAAGTTTGCATAGTTGATTTACTGTTTGGCATGATCTAGCAGAGAAGGCAAAAGGCAGAGGCAAAAATTTGCATGTGTGATTGCTTGATAGATTTCCAAGCAGATCAAAAGGCTAAAATGACAATGCAGGCTATCTAGTAAGGTAACATGAGAGCTATAATTGGATCTAAATTGCAAAGTAAGTTGTATGTACCAGATCACAAACTGTTGATTACTTTCTTACCATTGTATCAATTAAATCCTTTAACAAGGTTGACTTAACAATCATTTGTATAAATACTCTAACAAGGTGACATTCAGATTGGAATGTTCTAAGTCCTCTAACAAGGCCACTCCTGACAAGGTGATTAAATCCTTTAACCAGGTCACACCTAGCAGTGTGTTATTGTAACCTTTAATAGAGTTGGCTCCTCACAGGGCATCACTTTAGAAGAGTGAAAACTTGGTAGCATGTTACTGGTGGTTTTTCCCATATTGGGTTTCCACATTAAATACTTGTGTCAACTTGTGTGAATGCTTATAGTTTTCTTTACTGTTATGTTACTACAAGCTAACTTCAATTGACAGTAAACTGCATGATTAAAGTTTTGGATTTATTCTACTGTTGCCGAGTAGATCTGAAGTACAGAAATTTTTTATTTGCTACATCTAGACCTGAGGATAATTGATTCACCCCTCCCCTCTCAGTTATTCTAAATTCATTCTAACAAAGTTATCAAAGCTTACCGAGAATCATCCATGTACATGAGAAAACCAAGTTAATCAATGTAACTCGAGACTCATTGGTAATCAAGTAAAAATATTTGTTGTCTTTGCCAGATACTGAGATTTGTCGGTAAACATGTGAAAATTTGAATGAGTTGACACTTCCCCCAAGCATCATGTATTTACCGAAAACAAAGCTGGCATGCAACCTGAGCATCTCTGTCTTTGACACCTGACAAGTGGATAGAGAATTAATTTTTCCACTTAGGGCATCATCTATAAAAAGGATGACTAAAGAGCTCATTATTCACAAAGCAATTTTGAGTGAAGAAGAAGAGATGAGAATAGATAAAACAAGAGTGACCAGATTGTAGAGCACCCCCAAGAAGATTCACGACATTAATATTCTAAACAACAACATCTACATAAGGTTGAAGTAAGTAACAAAGATCACTAAGCTCACTATTTTATTTTACGAAAAATCCTTAAATTTTCAAGAAATGATGGCAACCACGTCTTGCACCTCCAAGCTGAAAAATGTCAACGATAAGAAGGTTAACCTCATCAAGAACACTACATGTGAGGAACCTCATTATAATTTATGTCCAGAGGTTGCATCTCAACCCAACAATGCTGGATCTTTTTCAACAATACCACCTATGGTTTTACTGATTGAGGATGTTCAATCCTACATTCACTGTAAGATTGCTGAAATCGAAGAACTGGAAGTTGAGAAATCTTACAAAAAGCTATGCCCAGATGGGAACATAAAAGAGGAGAAAAAACATATCAAGGTGAAAGGGCTAACAAATACCCTAATGTTTTTGAGGGATTTTAAGACCGGATGGATTCAGGTAGTACTAAGCAGAGTGCATGACTAAAAAATGTGGCTAGATGAGCTAAAACAGATCACCAGAGATGTGATACATGTTGTGACTGGTTATCCTATAACCAAGAAGCCCAAGGAACTTAAACACCTTACTCGCCTTGAAATTGAGAAGACGACAGGTGCAGTAAGGAAAACAAAGGACTAAAGGTACTAACACAATCAAAGATACAAAAAACTAAAATTTGGTGCATGTGTGCTAGGCTACAAGTTTTACCAGGCAAGCAGGTTAAATGATATTTCATGTGGAGCAGCTAACACTTCCCATAAGATAGTATAGAAGGGTCTAAAATTGGACTTATCCAAGCTTCTAATGAAGAAATTGGAAGAGAACATGGGGAAAATAAGGAATGCGAAGTCTAACTCATGTAAGTTTGGTTCACTTATAATGTGCATATTTTTCTATTTTCAAGAATCCTTCCCATCCATAGGCAATGTCAACTAGGATACTTCCTGACTAGTGACCATACAAATCAGGGAATACACCAAGTCATTAGGTGATAACTTTGTATCAGTTATGGATGAATACTTTACTAGTTTTAAGGAAAGAATGTAGAAAAGAATGAGGATTCTATAATAATTAGTAGAGAAGTATAAGACTGATATATGTTTTATGTTGGACACTGATTACACCTATATCAAGCCACTTGTACTGAGGACAACATGGATGGAACCACTTGAATACATGAGGTTACCACAGATCAAGCCACCAAGGCCATTGAAGAATTAATTAATGAACCATTGGACAAATCACAACCTAGGTTTGGAACTTATGAAGAAGCCAAAGAAAGAATAAAACAGGCATAGTTGTGAAAAATTTTGACAGGAAGAAGGAAAAAATGGTCAATAGACTAAAGAAAAAGTTGTCAGTAAATGATGAGGAGACTAAAAAAAGGACGACACCGAGGGAAAGTCACCCATCGGTGAAGAAGAAAATTTGAGTGACTCTGAATCCACAAAGTCTGATGCACCACCACCACCACCAGCAAAGAAACCTCAGACTATTGTTTCATATAGGACCAAAAGTCAGACAAAAAATGATGCAAGTCCTTCATCGGTCAAGAAAGGACAAGTAAGGACATACAAAAGGAAGCCTCAAATAGGGAAAAAGGCACAAACAAAAAGAAGAAAGTTCCTCTAAACTAAGGAAGACATAGATGAAATTGAACAAGTTGAACAACCTATTAAGAATAAGTTCCGTACCACCATTGATGAGGTATGTGCATCAATTATTAAGTCAGGTTCAATAACTGACTCCAAGATTAGAAAATGACTAACTCTGGACCTTGAGGACTAGGATAACTTAGAAGAGGAAATCATTACAACAATGTGTGCATTCAAATATGTACCAATACAATTTGAAGATAATATGCCACAAGAACTTATGAATATATTATCGACAAGGTGGAAATATGCACTAAAGGAAGAGAAACAAGTAAGGGAAAGAGCCCTAGTTTCAGTTATGCCACCTAAATCTAAAATCCAAGAGATTGAAGAAATGATGAAACATTCCAACACGTTCTCACAAAAATTAAGAGTCTACAAAGTGCTACAGGGACATCTAATTGAGCTTGAAAGAAAAAGTGAGGATGAATGGAGAAAGATAGTTAATGTACCTAAATAGGACACAAGCCCCAAGCCATAGTTAGATCTTGACAACAAGCCACACAATGAATAAGATCAGGCTAAACTGAGCCCTGAACATGTTCTTATAACTGATGAGGATGTTAATGAATAAGAATTTAACACAACAACTAAGAACGATATTGACACTGCATATGAAACACGACCCGATAATACTATCATTGATATTACCGAAGGAGATCCTGTAGATGAGGTACAAAAAGATGAAGATGTCACTATTTCCCTAGAACAAACCGAGGAACAAGACACAACTACAGATGCTACACAGGTGAATATACCAAGCCAAATGTCATTGTTAATACAAGCTATTAACGTAATCTCACACAAGGAAAACTTACCCGAGCCAGATGCAAGCATTCCCAAGGATAACGGTGTAGAGGAAAAACAACACACATATGATGAATAGAAAGATACAACTGATGAACATAATGTAGTAGATGTATAACCAAAAGAAATAGATGGACAGAACAAAGACAAAGGTGAAGAAAAGAAGAAAGATGATGCTACTCCTAAGGATACCAAGGGAGATGTTGGAGATAAACCGAAGGTTGATGTGGAGATATCCACTCACAACTGACAGATGGATACCTAGAAAAAGGAAAAATATTCAACAACACCATACCCTTCATCGAGTACATATGAAAAAGGAAAGGATCTTGCTTTGGTGCTACATTCAGGTAGTTTCCATACAATATCCAAGAAGAAGAAGAATAAGAAGAACAAGAAAAACAAACTACAAGTTACACTGGATGAAATTATAGAGATACTAAAATGTGATCCAACTACATTGGATTATGAATCTCTAATTGAGTATGGAGAAATATGTCAGCAAAAACCTATGCAAGAAAAGATTAGGAAGGAGCACAAGGAATCAAAAGTGATACAAACAACAAGAGATATATTAACATAGATTGTTCTTGACATAGATGTTGATCACAATGCCCCAATCCTTGATCAACTTACTATTCTTACCAATGCCATCCAATCATAGAATGTGGATGCAGTAAAAGCAATTAAAGAATGAGCAGAGCAGAAGTACCAATATAAATTAACAATGAAAATCAGCCAAGAAGTGGCAGAGAACAAGGTGATGTTGTCTTAAAAGGTAAGTTAGTTAGAACCTATCATTTCAGAAGCAATAGCCTTAATTCAAAAGTTTATAACTTTAGATAAATTCACTAAGGATAGTAGTGAAAAGATTTCACAACTAGGTACATATCTAAATTCTAGCTCTCAAAGTCTTTGAACAACAGACAATGCAATATAGTTTCATTATGCCAAGGTAATGGAAGAAAATAAGTTGAGACTTCAACTCCAAGAGGCAGAATTAAATTTTAGGGATGAGGTAATTGAGCTATAGGATCTACTCTTACCAAATCTAACACTACTACAAAAAAATATGACAATGGCAAGGCAGTTGATAGCCACCCCAGAGATGTCTGTCACCGAAAACATCTATGATAAGTAGGCTAGGATCACATTAGATCAAATGGAACTTGAACACCTACAAGAGAAATGGGAGAAGATGATGGAGGACATAAAAAACTCTCACTCCCACATTTTTGACAAGTTGTAAGTCATTACACCTTTGCCCATACTATCAAAAAAGGGGGAAAATGATATGTATAGGAGGAAATTGATAGGATACAAAGGGGAAAATGATATGTATAAAGGAGATGATAAGTGTATAGGGGGAGTCATAAATGACAAGGTAAACACAAGGTGTACATTACTTAACATTTTAGTTTTTGCACATATCAGTTATTGTTACTAATGTCAAACAGGGAGATTGAAGACATATTTTTGCCATTATTATATGAAAGGGAAAAATAGTTTTGAAACCATTGGTAACACAAACACCAAAATTTGGGTTTAGAGAAAATGAAAAAAACAAGTTCCAAGAAAACTTGACAACATGGTGCAACCCAAAAATGTTACAAGGGAACCCGCCAGAGAATCCCGACACAACAAACCCGGCAGAGTAACCCGACAAGCAGAATATAGTGCAACTTGATAGAGCAGTTGATAGAGGAACCCAATAGACCAAAGAGAATCCTGAGCACCATTCTACCTAGAGAAAGTTAGAATCCTGAGAAATGTGGATCTGACTTCCATGCCAGATAAAACACTTTTGTTTTAAATTTAGCTTTTCTATTAGCTTTAAATCCATTTCTTGAGGGACAAGCAATGTAATTGTAATTGTTTTAATCAGTCTAACTGATTGAAAACGTGCAAACTAGGAGATCAAGGTCAAGTTGTAAACCTTTGATCATAGAGTTATCTTTGTAATACATGAAAATCATTTAGGTCAATTCATTGTATAAATATATATATAATCTATTAGAACACATGTGTATGATGATGATTATAGCCGAGAAGCATATTTGTGGATCACACTGAGATTTTCAAGCATAATAACAACAAAAGATGAATTAGGTTATCAAGAACCAGATTCAAGGCTACTAAGCAACAGAGGTATTGATCAATCACAATAGGTGATAAATATACTTGTAATCTTTATTAGATCTATAATCAGAAATTGTAGATTGCACATACTAAGGTCACTTAATATTTTTTGACTATATTCTAACAAGTGTAGAAAATAGAAAAAATCCTTGAGAAAGGTTGATTTAACCATCCTTTGTAAATCTCTTAACTAAGTGCACACTAAACAATTTTCCTAAAGCTCTTAATAGAGTAGACCTTAACTAGTCTCTACATAATAATCCTAAGAGGGTCAATCATCAGAAGTGATCAAAATTGTAAGCCTTAACTGACCCCTTCCATTCTGCAGATAGCGAAGCTTTATTGGTTTCATCCCCACCATAGTTTGTACCTTCTAACAGGTGTTTTTTGCATTACCAAATCTTGTGTCATGTGTCTTTAAATTTCATGAATGTTTCTTTGAATGTTTTACATGCTTATTGAGTTAATGATTTGATATTAAACATACACAAAGATAGAATAGCATACATGGATGGCAATACATTTTATTACATAAAGATTTAAGGTTAAGTGATAAAAGTTTTGAGGGTACTGATTCACCCCTCCCCTCTCAGTACACCATTCCATTATTTCCAACAAGTAACAACAACCATCAGAGCATCATATTGATTATGTACTTCTTTAGAAGGTAAATCATTTTGAGTAAATACAATGTCAGGAGGACTCAGGGTAGAATTCATGCACTTTAAGAAGGCATTGATGTTCTCTTGATTAGGAGGTGGAGTGGGAAGTTGACCTATATTAAATATAATTTTAATATTTGTTACTTCAAAGACCAAAATAGCCGACCTAGAAGTGATAATTAAATCTTTCCAAAGCCTGACATCCATAAACCTTGGAAACTTGAAATTTGGACCATGGGTTGGGGTCAAGGTCAACCTTGACCTAGGTCAGGGTCAAGGTTGACCTTGACCCAGGAGGTTGACCTTGACCCTTAGGTCAAGAACCTCACTATTTCAAGGCAAGATGTCAGAAACAGGTAGGAGAAAAGTGGAAAATAGAGAAGAATAGGGGAAAAAGCTAGATCTGAGTAAAAGACCCATTCAAGGTGTTTTACATGACCCCAAAGCACTTACTTGGAGGGATAAACTAGTCCAAAATGGAAGTGCTTCTATTTTCTTACAATACGGATCCAAACAATGTTCACACAATTCATGGAAACAACTACATATTCTTCCTCGGCAGTATACTGTGAAATGCAGCTCTACTTCTTGCTTATCCATGTCACCAATCTTTCACCTAGAAAGAATTATCCTCCACTATTACTCTTCATGTCATCAATGTTTCTATCCCAATCTACATTAGTGTAGACTTTCAAATCAAAAGTACCTCCTTTCTTGTACAATAAACCAAAATCTTTAGTTCCTTTCATATATCTAAACATTATCTTGACTATAGACATATGTGTTTCCTTAGGATTATAAGAAAATATTATAACAGTCCCAACAATGTGTGCTATATTAGGTGTGCTGTGAAAAACATACTACAGTTTACCAATCATGGATCAGTAAAGAGGATTATCCACCTGTTGTGTCTCATCTTCTTTAGATAATTTACATCACATGACCATCGATGTTAAAATAGGCTTGGAATCTTCCATACCAAAAGTTTTGAGGATCTCTTTGATATACTTAGCTTGTGTAATATAGATCCCTTCTGCAACTTGATGTATTTGTAGACCTAGAAAAAACTTAATCTCTCCAATCATTGAAATTTCAAACTCTTTTCTCATTTCATCAGCAAATGTCTTACATAAGGTGTTATTTCCTCCAAAAACAATATCATCAACAAAAATTTTGGCAATCAAAACCTTGTTGTCACCGTTAAATTTCAAGTAACCATTATTGTTATCACTTGTTCTTTGAAATTGTATTTTGATTAGATAAGAATTAAATCTCTCATACCATGCTTGAGGTGCTTGCTTCAAACCATAAAGAGATTTTTGTTATTATATACCTTGTTCTTATTTGTTCTCTCAATGAATCCTTGAGGCTGATTAATGCAAACTTCTTCTTCCAGTATCCAGTTCAGAAATGTAGACTTGACATCCATTTCATAAACTTTGAATCCTTTGTAAGCCACATAAGCTAGAAGTATTCTAACTCCTTCCAATCTAGAAATAGGTGCAAAAGTATCTCCATAATAAATACCTTCTTCTTGTGCATAACCTTTGCAAACGAGTATATCTTTGTTTTTGATAACTTCTCCATTCTCATTCAACTTGGTTTTGAAAATCCACATAGTACCAATAACATTTTTATCCTTTGGCCTAGGTACTAAAGTCCATGTATTGTTCTTTTATATCTCATCAAACTCTTCTTTCATTGCTTTCATCCAATCTTCATTATCTAGTGCATCTTTAACTTTATTTGGCACAAATGAAGATATCAAACATGTATTGTCTCTTACCTTGCTTCTTGTCATCTCTCTAGCATATTTATTTACAAGAATATTTCTCGGGGAGTGGTGCCTTCTCACATATTTTTCTAAAATAGGCTTGGTAGGTTCTCTTGGTAAGGTTTCAGGAACATCAAGTTGTATGTATATAAAAAAATTTGATAGTCTTCTGTTCCATTTTTTCTCTCTTCATCATTCTTTTCTACAAACTCATCAATTCTCACACTTGCACTTTCCACCATTTTGTTAGTAACTTTATTCAAACACTTATATTCTTTACTCCTTGTACAATATCCTAAGAATATTCCTTCATCCCCTTTAGAATCAAAATTTCCCTGTCTAGAATAATTAATGATATAACATATACTTCCAAAAACATTGAAATAACTAACATTAGGTTTGTGTTCATACCAAATTTCATAAGGTGTTTTTTTGGTACCTTTCTTCATATGTACTTGGTTCAATGTGTAAACAAAAATTTTGACTACTTCTCTCCAAAAGTTTTGTGAAATACCATTCTCAATAATCAGTGTCCTAGAACAATAAAAAATAGATCTATTTCTTCCCTTAGCAATACCATTATGTTGTGGTGTCCTCAGTGCTGACATTTGTCTCTTAATTCCATTTTCATTACAAAATAGGGTAAAATCATCAGATGTAAACTAACCTCCTCTATCAGATTTCAAACATTTCAATTGCCTTCTAGTTTCTTTCTCAACTCTAGCATTATACCACTTAAACATTTGAAATATATCAGATTTATCTTTTAAAAACATTATAGACATCATTCTATAATAATCATCCAAAAATAAAATAATACCTTTGTCCATAGTAACTTTAAGTTCTCATGGGTCCACACAAATCAATATACACTAAATCCAAAATTCCTTGTGTAACATAAGTCTTTCTTGAAAAAATATATTTAGTCATTTTACCCATTTGACATTCTCTACATATAGCATTTTCAAGTTTCTCTAATCTCGGTAATCCTATGACTCTATTCTTTTTACTCACTTTGATCAAGTTGTCAAAATTAGCATGACAAATCATTTTGTATCATAGCCAAACATCTTCATCTTTATAAAATAGGAAAATCATCATAGAAGTATCAATATAAAAGAAATTACCTTTATATTGTTCTCCAGCAGCAATCATACTCTCCTTCTTATCAAAAATTTTTACCTTTCCATGTCAAAATTTAGGTTGGTGACCTGTGTTATTTAACTATGCAGCACTCAATAGATTATACTTTAAGCCTTCAACCCAATAAACATAATCACATCTTGTGTATTTTATTAGAACTATATAAAATTTCCCTTTCACAGGATATGGAGCATCATTACCAAATCTAAAAAATCTTCAATTATTCTTCTCCAAGGAAATAAATGTTAGTGTTTCACCAATCATATGATGTGAACAACCACTATCTATATTCCATATTTAATTCTTACTTACTTGTGATATTAAGCCTCTTGGTTCTTCACTATTTTTTTCATCACTATCATCTGAATCATCATCACTTAGGTCTTCATTAGCAATATGACAATATTTGTTTGTTGGAAATAATGGGAAGTATGTACTAAGAGGAGAGGGGTGAATCAGTACCTCTAAATTTTTTTATCTCTTTTAACCATATTCTTTTATGCAATCAATTGTATTACCAATCCATCTATCCTATCCCATATTTTTGTAAGTTGTATTGATTCATAATCTTAATAAACATTCATAGAAATGTAATGACACATAACATAAGATATGGTAATGAAAAAAACCCCTATTTGAAGGTAAAAAATATGGTGGGGAGGGCACCCACAAAAAATTCACTATCTGTAGATTGGAAGGGGTTAGTTAAGGCTTACAATTTGATCACTTCTGATTATCTACCCTATTAGGAGTATTGTGTGGAGACTTGTTAAGTTCTACTATGTTAAGATCTTTAGCAACATTGTTTAGTGTGCACTTGGTTAAGATATTTACAAAGGATTGTTAAATCCACCTTTCTTAAAAGGATTTATTCTATTTGCTACACTTGTTAGAATGTAGACAAAAATACTCATTTCACTTGAGTGTATGCAATCTAAAATTCTTGATTACAGATCCATTAAAATCACATGTACAAAGTATCACCTAATGTGATTGATTAATACCTCTATTGTTCAAGAGCCTTTATTCTTGGTTCTTGATAAACAAATTCATCTTTTGTTGTTCTTGCTTGAAAATCTTAGTCTAATCCATAGATGTGCTCCTTGGCTGCTTTCATTCTCACATCCATGTTAAAATTAATGATTACACATCTATTTATATAATAGATTGACCTAATTCAGTTTCACGTATTACAAAGATAACTCTATGATTGAAGGTTTACAACTTGACCTTGATCTCCTAGTTTGCATGTTTTAAATTAGTTAGACTGATTAAAGTAATTACAATTATATTTCTTGTCCCTCAAGAAATGGTTTTAAATTCAATCAAAACTCTAAATATAAAACATAAGTGTTTTATCTGACGTGGAAGTCAGATCCACATTTCTCAGGATATAACTGACTTTTGGTGTCTAATGCTCAGGTTTCTCTGAAAGTCTTTCTGTGTTCCTTTTGTGAACTATTCTTTGGGTTCCATTTCTCTTTTAGGTTCCTCTCTTGTCTCTTCTTTGTGTTCACAATGTAATCTTCTCATTGGGTTCCTTTGTTAGTGTCCTCTTTAGCATTTTTGGTTTGCACTGTAAAACTTTTGTCGTCGGGTTGATCTTGAAATTAACACTTTTGGTTTGAACTGAAACCTGTCTTTCAGTGCAGTGTTACCAATGGTTCAAATAAATGTTTTCCATTTGTATACTAATGGAAAAATTAATGTCTTCAATCTCCCCCTTTGACATTACTATCAAAAATCGATATGTGCAAAATACTGATCTATGTAGTATGTATACCATGTTTTTACCTTGTCATTTATGATTCCCCCTATGTATATGCCGGTATAGTATAAGTATATACATGTATACTTTCCTTTATACTTTATTCCCTTTTCACCTTATCTTCATATCATTCTCCTGTGTACATCATTTCCCCCTTTTTACTTTTTCTATATGTATTGTACATATCATTTTCCCACTTTTTTGATAGTAAGAGAAAAGGTGTATGCTTACAACTTATCAAAACTATGTGAATGAGAAGTATTCATAGATTCCATAATTTTCTCCCATTTCTCCTTGAGTTTCTCAAGATCCATGTGCTCTAGTGTAATCCTAGCCTACATAACATAGATTTTGTCTACTATAGACATCTAAGGGGTGGCAATTAGTTGTCTTGCCAAAGTCATGTGTTGTTGCAGAAGTGTAAGCTTTGGAAATAGTTGAGCCTATAGCTCGGCAACATTATCTCTAAATTATGATTCTACTTCCAAAATTTCATGTTGTAACCTTTTGATTTCCATTATCTTCTCATAATGCTATTTGATTGCATTGTCATGTGTGGTTAGACCTTTAGCACTTGCATTTAGATCAGAATAAATCATTGTAATCTTATCACTATTATCCTTAGTGAATTTCTCCAAAGTGCATAGCTTTTTAATTAAGGAAATAGCTTCAGTAATGATTGGATATAATTCATTGGCAAGTTTTGAAAGCTTTACATTATTTTATGCCACTTCTTGGCTGATCTTTTCTATCAATTTGTATTGGAACTTTTGTTTTCCTCATTCTTCAATAGCCTTTTTTGCATCCACATTTTGAGTTCTGATGGCTTCATTCAGAATGACACGTTGATCCAGAATGGGGGCATTGTAATCAACATCAATGTCTGGAACTATCTCTTGTAAGATATCTCTTGTATTTTCCAGCACTAGAGAGTCCCTGTGCTCTTTTCTAAGCTTTTCTTGTAAAGATTTTCTTTGAAAAATTTCTCCATATTCTATAAGAGATTAATAATTTAATGTGGTTGGATCACACTTTGGTATTTCAATGATTTCATAAAGTGTGACCTCCAACTTACTCTTCTTGGTTTTCTTGTTCTTCTTTTGTGGTGCACCTGTATGCAAAACCATAGAAAATTTTTCTCCTTGGTCTGATGTACTGGATGAAGGCTTTGGGTGGTTTTGTACCTTTTTCTTTTTTCTTGGGGTTTTCCTTTCACTTGTGTGTGGATGTATCCTCATCAACCTTCAGTGTATCTACACCATCTCCTTCGGTGTTCTTGGGAGTGGTATCAACTAGCTTATCTTGTTCACCTTTCTCTTTTTGCACTACATCTGTATTTTTCATTTGTGCATCCTTTTTGGTGTGATCTCCATATTTTTTGTGTGTGATCTACATTTGTAACATTTTGATCTCCCCCAATGAATATCTCTTCATCAGTTGTTTTTTTCTTTTCATCTTCCCCTGCATCCTCGGGAATGCTTATTTCCTTATCAGGTGACTTCTCCTTTTCTGAGATTATATGTATAGATTGTATCAATACTAGGATTTTTCATGGTGTGTCTACTTGTAAAAATCTATAGTTGTGTCATGTTCATCAGTTTTCCTTGGACAACAGTGACATCTTCATCTTTCTATACTTCATCTATAGGAACTTCTCTGGTAATATCAATGATTGTATTATCAGGCCATATTTCATATACAGTGTCCATATCCTTGTTACTTGCTATGTTTAATGCTTCTTTATTTACATCCTCATCATCAATTATAGTAATGTGCTTTGGGATCAGTTTAGCCTGATCTTCAGAATTGAGTGGCTTATCGGTAAGAGCTACTTATGGATCGTGACTTGTGGCCTTTTTAGGTACATCAAGGATCTTTCTTCATTCAGCCTCACTCTTCCTATATATCTCAATTAAATGTCCTTGAAGCACTTGGTCAAATCTTAACTTTGGTGCGAACCTTTTGGAGTCTTTCTTCATCATTTCTTCAATCTCTTCCATCTTACTTTCATGTGGCATGATGGAAACTAGGGTTCTTTCCCTAATCTATTTCTCTTCTTTGAGAGCATAAGTCCACCTTGCTGACAATCTATTCATAATTTCTCTAGGCATCTTATCTACAAATTGTATTGGAACATATTTGAATGCACCCATCATTTTCATAATTGCTTATTCTATCTTATTCTGGTCCTCGGTGTCGATAGTTAGCCAGTTTTTAATCTTGCGATCATTTACTGTACCTCTCTTGATGATAGATTCACATACCTCATCAATTATTTTAAGATTTTTTCTCTTCTAAGCTTGTACAGATTGTTCATCCTTTTTGGTGTCCCCTATGTCTTCCTTAGTTCTGATGAACTTTCTTCTTTTTGTTGGACAATGTTTCCCTATTTGAGGTTTCCTTTTGTAGGTCCCTACTTAACCTTTCTTTATCGGTGAAGGACTTACATCCTTTGTTGTCTTACTTCTAGTCCTAGATGTAGCAGCAGTTTTAGGTTTGTTTTTTGGTGGTGGTGGTGGTGGTATATCAGACTCTGTAGATTTAGACTCACTCACCTTCTCAGCTTCACCGATGGGTGATTGACCCTCGGTTTCTTCTTGTAACATAAGAAATGGAGATTATAACTTAATGTAAGATAAGATGGATGTTGTTACATTTTAAATTAGAATGTTTATTGAAATGTATGGGGAAGATAAGATGTTCCTTTTATCCTCAAATACACAAAGGAAGGATCCAAATTGATTAACCCCAAAGTAAGGATCAATGCATAAATGAATCAATCGATTGGAAATAAGAATAAAGAAGATCTTAAATTCTATTTTATAGAAAATAATGTATAATAGATCTAAGAAGATTAATAACCTTAATTGAGATGAATAGGAGAAAAGTATCAACCTTGAAATGTTACAGATTTGAAGAATGTTATTATTGAGGGTCTACATAGAGTTTATGGAAAATTTGCAACCAGATCTAGAATAGAAACCTAGACATGAACAAAACCCAGAAATATTTTTCTAATCTAGCATAGTTTCAGTTTTGACCCTTAAAACAATGTCACCATTGACCCTAAATTTCCATTTCTGACCTAGGGTAGCAATGACCTCAAAAGTTTCTAAAATAAAATATGTTTCTGAATCCTGATAGTTTTTTGAAAAGGGTATCCAAATTTGCACTCTGATCCAATGTTTCGAACCTCTTCCTTTAAGAAAAATTGTTTGTTGTTTGGGGGGAGGGGTTTTCCTTAGTCAAACCTCAATTTAGGAATTAACCTTGAAATAAATAATGCTAGCAAGTAGTAGAATTGAATCTAATAATGAAGCTATGATATTTAATAGATATGCAATTGTATTTTGAATGTAAACATGTATGTAAATATGAAAGCTTGGACTCAATATTAGAAATCATAAACCTCCATTGTTGTATGCTTGGAATCCACCTTGAAGGGAGAATGAATGAATCTTGAAGATTCACAAAGGATATTGAAGGAAGATCACACCACCATGATCAATAGATCTAGGGCTTGAATGATGAATCTTGAATGCTTGAACCAAATCCCTTCAAAAAATTGAATGCTTGAATCGTTGAGCTTCAACGGAGAACTGGAATTCTTGAGAGGAAGAATTGAACACTTTCAAAGCTTGAAAACATGTATAAAAATGGATGCTTGAACTTTTTCTTGATGATGGCTATGCACTTAGTCAGTTTTAGCTTGGCTTCTTCTTGCTTCCTTTTGCTTAGAGAGATTTAGAGAAAATGAGAGGAGAAAACTACCTTATATATGAATCTAGGGAACAATCTTCTAGAGAGGCCTACATAGGAGAATTAAATTCCAATTAGAAATATACCCCTAGAAGAGGACCTATCTAAAATATAATTTAAGAATCTTCATTTTGGAACCCAAAACAACTGACCCGGAAGCGGGAAATGAACTTTTAAAGACCTCCGGCAACCGACAAACTTTCAAACTAGAAAGGGGGACCCAAGTAAAAGTCAAGGTCATCCTTGACCTAGGGAGTCATAACCCATGGAAAATGTGCCAGATAGGATGGATGGCACCCTGATTGGACCAATTAAGGTCCTAAATAGGTACAAAAGTAGGAGAGGGTGCATAAATGAGGGGAAAATATGATGATAGTAAAAAACACCCCCTAAGGAGGGATAAACATTCTTAACATGGAAGTGCTTCCATTTTAAGCTGATACATTAAGTTCCCACTTTAGCGGGAGTATGGAAATTGAACATACTCGTGGTAAAGTTAAAACAAAGACTCTGGTGGATCGCAACGAGGTAGAGCATCACTTAGTCAAGGAAATGAGGCCCAAAACCAAGAATTATAACTCAATATACATGCACAAAGATATGAAATCAAAGATAAATTAATCATAAAAAACATACATGATTACATAAGCAAGACAAGAGCAACACTATAGATAACATAACTTCATGATCTAGTCCTACTAGCATGAAAGTGAAAGAGAGGAAATAGAAAGTGATTACCTCACCTAGTATGATGCTCACCTTACCTTGAATCACCAAGGAGGGAGAGCCCAACAGGTTCACCCATAAACTATGCTTTTTAATTGTAATGCGTCTTCTGATGGCTTTTGAAATACCCATAGATCCACATTCTTGTGTCTCTATGGAATATAAAATGCGTGTCTTTTTAGGATTTAGAAACTTATGTGAGTTACCTTCCAAGGATTTATCATATTTGAATTTGAAAAATGTGTATCTCTTCAGGATTTAGAAACTTGTGTGCATTACCTTTCGAATATTTAGCAAAAATAAAAATGTGTCTCTTCATGATTTAGCAACTTATGTGTGTTACCTTCCAAGGATTTAGCATGTTGTAAAATGTAAACTATAGTATAAGGGAGACCCTATATATGTCCCCCTCCTTATCATGACAACCCATTAGGTAGGATAAGGAAGAGAAAGAGAATACCTACTTCACAAGGTAAGGAGATATCCAGCTTAACAACAATATACACTATATTCTTAGCAAAGAGTATTGACCCTTACCTCTAAGAGAATAGATAATCATGAAATGGATATGTCACATATGGAAAAAGGATCCTCAAAGAGGAATAGATATTATCATCAATGCCCCAACCATAGAGGAGTGCTTAGGATAAAATGTCATCTTCTAAAGAAGAGGGACCAAAGATTCAATCATCAAGCCCCCTGCAATCAAGAGGAAGAGGAGTCTTGGAATGAAGGAATCAAACTCTAACCCAAAGCAAGGGAAAGAGTTTATAAAGAATATAATTTGGAAAATAAAGAAGAGGTGATGACCTAGGAAAATCACCTATCATATAAGAGGGTATCTATAGCCAAAAACATAAATCTTTATATGGAAATAATGTTGTATGATAAACAAATTCCACTACGCTGAGGAAAGTATATCCTTAGATAGAAGAAGGAAAATACCTTGACCCCAGGGGTGAAAGCAA
This sequence comes from Thuja plicata, assembly GCA_018584345.1. NCBI lineage: Eukaryota > Viridiplantae > Streptophyta > Pinopsida > Cupressales > Cupressaceae > Thuja > Thuja plicata. Next base: position 4,188,287 of record MU225193.1, on the reverse strand, counting down.
GGGATATACCAAATTATATAAAGAGATGTTATAGACAAGAGATATCTTTACAAAACAAATGTCCTAGAAAAGGTATCATGAGTGATTATGAGCGAAGGATGTATGTACCATAATACAAAATTATAGGGATAGAATATAGAAAGAATAACCGATTAAAATCAAAACAAAATACATGTTAAGAGAAAAATAGATCCTAGAAAATTGGAAGGAAAGACCTCTTTCCCCCCAGTTAAGAGACAAGAGGAGAAAAAATATTATCTAATTTATAGAAGAACGAGGGGAATGCCCTATATCAAAATTATGAAGAAATTGTAATACCAGACATGAATGAGATATAATTCCTAAAGCAACTCTTTCTCTAACATATAGTTTGAAATGCACAAATTCATAAAATAAATGTGTATTACTGTATGAAAAGGACATTTGTATTTTGAGAGAGATTTTTTGGCATGGGTTTAAATATTTCTTTCTTAGAATTCAGTAACTGGACATACACTTTGTTTGCCACATCTTGAGGAGTATCAGGGTGATCTAAGGAAGGTGTTGGAAGAATAATGTGAAGAGGAGGATGATAGTTAAGATCAGCCACCTTGAATTGAGAAGGCCAGAACCCTATACCATGCATATTTTATTTAGGGGATGAATGAATTGGGTTTTTAATTCCATGTTAATTAACACTAATCCCTAAACCATCATAGCCTTGTTTATCCACCATAGTATATCTGGTAGTGTACATATCTTGCAAAGCTTCTACAGGAGGTGACTGATTATGGTGTTCATGAGAAAATATTCTGTATGGTGGAATGATAGGTTTAGAAGAGGTTTCTTTGTTTTTACCTTTAATATCATCATGGATCGGATAAGAAGGGGAAGGTCAATGAAATAATTCTTGCACATCTACATCAGGAACCCTATCTTGAGCCCCATAATATGTGTGGGAAGAATGATGGATAGGAGATGGAGAAATGGAAATAGGAATATTAGGAATTGGATTAGGCATTATAGGATTAGGATTAAGAGGATTAGGAACTAGATTAGGAATGATAGGATTAGGAAGACTATTAAATTGGTTATCATCTACCCAATTCTTCACATAATCCAAAAGAGCAATAAGTCCACTACACAAATCCTTGATGAAAGTTTTGAAAGTAGGAAGACTAGTATTAGCTAATCTCAAAATAGCATAAGAAAGTGAAACATGAAGAGTAACAAACATGATGAAATATATGATACTTTCATAAACATCATAAGTACTATAAAGAGAGGCTAAAAGAAGCATAATGAGAAAAATAGCCATACCCCAAAGCATCTTAAAGATCTTCATAGTGAATGAAATGTCAGAAATGTTTTTATATTTTTATGAGTACGTAGAATTTTTTTTTGTATTTTAAAATGAAAGAGAATAAAATAAAAATAATTTAGTATGTATGCCAAAGCTAGTCTCTAAGGAAAAGAGGCAAAGCATCTAACACCAAAAAGAAAGAGTTGTCTGTCGTGAGTTCACCAAAATTTAACATAAGAAATGGAGATTATTACTTAATGTAAGATAAGATGGATGTTGTTACATTTGAAATTAGAATATTTATTGAAATGTTTGGGGAAGATAATATGTTCCTTTTATCCTCAAATACACAAAGGAAGGATCCAAATTGATTAACGCCAAAGGAAGGATCAATGTATAAATGATTCAATCGATTGGAAATAAGAATAAAGAAGATCTTAAATTTCATTTTATAGAAAAGAATGTATGATAGATCTAAGAAGATTAATAAATTTAATTGAGATGAATAGGAGAAAATTACTAACCTTTAAATGTTATAGATCTGAAGAATGTTGTTTTCGGGGGTCTACACTGAGTTTCTAAAAAATCTACAACTAGATATGGAACAAAAGCATAGAGATAAACAAAACCTAGAAACATTTTTCTGATCTGGCACAGTTCTGATTTTGACCCTCAATTTAATGACACCATTAACCTAGAATTTTTTATTCTGACCTAGGGAAAAATCAAACTCAAAAGTCTCTGATAGAAAATTTGTTTTCAGATCTCGATAGTTTGCTAAAAAGGGTATCCAATTCTATACTCTTATCTGTTGTTCCAAACTTGTTCCTGCAAGAAAAATAGTTTGTTTGTTGGGGGGGAGGGGTTTTCCTTAATCAAACCCCAATTTAGGAATTAACCTTGAAATTAATAATTGAAATAATGAATGCTAGCAAGTAGTAGAAGTGAATTTAATAATAAAGCTATGATATTCAATAGATATGCAATTGTATTTTGAATGTAAACAAGTATGTAAATATGAATGCTTGGGCTCAATATTAGAAATCATAAATCTCCATGGTTGTATGCTTGGAATCCACCTTGAAGGGAGAATGAATGAATCTTGAGGATTCACAAAGGATCTTGAAGGAAGATCACACCACCATGATGGATAGATCTAGGATTTGAATGATGAATCTTGAATGCTTGAACCAAATCCCTTCAAAGGCTTGAATGCTTGAATCGTTGATCTTCAATGGAGAACTTGAATGCTTGAGAGGAAGACATGAACACTTTGAAAGCTTGAAAACATGTAGAAGAATGGATGCTTGAATTTTTTTCTTGATGATGGTTATGCACTTAGTCAGTCTTAGCTTGGCTTCTTCTTGCTTCCTTTTGCTTAGAGAGACTTAGAGAAAATGTCATGCCCAAAAATTCACGCCCAAAAATGCAACAACTTTTTTTTTTTAAATAGTAATATTAATGTCAAGAGGGTCTAAGGAGAATCATGACTAAGTGTCAACCTCCCTTAACCCTAGTCATCTACTAATATTAAAAGATACACAAGGTAACATTTAAACTAAATATTGACTTAAATTAAATTTAGGGTTACACTCAAGATCTAAACAAGGTGAGGTTATAAGGGGACCACATGTCATCCCCCAACCCTATTAATAGAGTTTGATGATGTGGAGAAGAGAGAGAGACTCCCTATTCTCCATCTCCAGGGTTATTCAAAAAATTGGGTTTGCTTAAAAGCTAAAGGATTCTGAGTTAAATTAACCCTCCAGGTTAAGGCACTTCCATAATATTATTTTTATAATAGTCAGTATACTGGCCACATATATCGACCACATAAAAATAACATTAAGAGTCCCTATGTTTTAATTAAAATTTTTTTTAATTAAGTTCACCCCCTTAAAATATTAACTAATTAAATCTTCCTTTATAATAATATAATTTTAATTCAATTGTATTATTAATGTCAGGTTGGATAAAATATTTTGAAGGTATTTTCTAATTAAATGTTCATTCTAACTTAACCATTGGTTGAAATTTTGTTCGTAAATCCACTACGAGTGAGTAATATTATTGTTATAGAGAAATTATTTTAATTCAACACTGTTCCCTTAGTTAATATAATTTTCATTATTAATTTACTTACCAAGTTCGTCCCTTCAACCAAAAGAATAACCTTTTTTATTTAGAGACTTAACTAAATTGCCTAACAATGCACTAAAATGAGACAAAAGAATAAGAAAAATAAATCATAATAACCTAATAGGAGAAATGTTCCCCCTCTTTTCCCATCTTAATTGTAATATGCATGGTGGATAGTGCACAGACCGCAAGGGAGGTGGTGCATATCTCCTAGCACTCTGCGATATCATTTTAATGGCGGCCGCGGGTTTGTTTAAGTCTGTCGCGCGAGATTTTAAAGTGGTGAGGCAATGAGGCTGGGGGCGACTGTGGGTGGTGCTGCCCCCACCGCCCACCATAGCAGCGGCATTGTCGCCGACTGTGGTGACAGATGTGGTGGCCATGCCCACCACGCTGCCCCTCTGTCAATAGAAGCCCGTTGGGGGGTTGGGTGGCTTCGGCCGCCCCCTTTTTTTTTTAATATTATTATTTTTTTTATAAAAAGAATATGCGTTGTTCAATTTTTTTAGAAAAATATAAAACTTATTTGTTATTATTATTATTATTATTATATATATCATTTAATTAACAGTGTTTTAAATATATAGAATTTATTTTGAGTAATAGATTTTAAAGAAGAACAGACCTATATATATATATATATATATATATATATATATATATATATATAT
>MU225193.1:4131441-4161592 GCA_018584345.1 Thuja plicata | reverse complement strand
TTCTTCAGAGGACACTCATCTCCTCTCTCATGACAGTGTCAGCACACTTGTCATACCACTTGCATTGGGGATTCCCTTTCAGGATCCTCATGTCTTCTCATTTGAGCATCAGCTCGGCCTTCCAGTGGCACCTCATCTTTTGAGGTCACCTCTTCAGCACCCACTGACTTCCACTCCTCTACATTGGAGTCACAGTGGTCTATTTTTTGCTCCAGGGGTTCTTTCATTCTGGGGGGCTTTGGAGCCTCAACCCTCTCTCTCGGGGGGGTTAACAGCACGCATTTTACTACTGGCTTTGAGAGAGTCTCTTGAAGTCATTCCTTTTGTCTTTGCTTTCTCTTATATCTCTTTTTGGAGAGGGGTTTTTCCCACTGGGTTTTCTCCTTTGTCTCCAGTTTACAGAGATTTCCTTGTACTGGGTACCTGATCAGGCCTTGTTGCCGGAACCCATTTCTTGCTTTCTTAGTCTTTCTAGGTCTGCTTTCTCCCTGCGTTCAGCTTAAGGGGGGGTGTTAGAGTATTTAGTTTACTCTTTTTCGGCTTATTCTTTCTCTTAGGTGCATATAATTAATACTTTATATTAATTATATTGCACATCCTAGCTTTTAGGTTTTAGGGTTTGTTCACCTTTATAAGGTCGAACTTTGTATTTGTCATTTATTAATGCAGTTAATATTTTTGCTCTCACTCTCTGAGAAACTTCTGTGTTATTCTTTTTCATTTTTGTACTTCATCCTTGTATTAGGTCATTTGCATGCAGGTGTATTCGGGTTCTGTGAATCTGATCTTTCATCAGTTTCTACATTTACCTCTTAGACTTTCTATTTTTTCCTTGTGAATATGTTGATCTCCACCATAGGTCAAAATAATCTTATCCCACATTTTCTCAAGGTAGTACATCCATCAAGTTCATCATATTCTTGGTCGGTAAGTGTAGAAGCAATCTCAATCATGACTTGTGTGTGTGTTCTTACTTCTATCTTTGCTCACGAATTGTTAAAGGTTATAAGTGTAGAAGCAATCTCAATCATGACACATGAAATCTTAATCATGACACATGTAATCTCATTCTTCTTTTCCATGTACAGAAATATTCCCTTTTGGGATAATGGAAAGGGTGTGTACTGAGAGGGGAGGGGTGAATCATTACCCTTAAAAACTTTTAGTCAATTGTTTGTAACCACTATTCAGTATTAACCAACTGAGTAGATTCCATACACCAAACATATAGTATCAGTGCTAAAATGTAAATGTATGTAAAATAGACATCACACATACATGAAATGAATAACTCATGACAGTAGTATATTGGTATCCTAGAAAATCCCTATTAGAAGGTAAAAAAAGCGGTGGGGATGAGACCCACAAAACTTCACTACTACAGTAATAAAGATAGCATGTTAAAGCTTACAAACAATGATCACTTATGATGATCTTATCCTGTTAGGAGTAACAAAAGAATTTATTAGATCTACCTCATGCGAGGATTTAGCAAAACAATTTATGTGTGCACTCAAGTAAGAGATTTACTATAAGATGATTAAGTCTACTCTGTTAACAGAATTAGGGGTCTATTACAATTATTAGAGAGTAACAGAAAGTAGATTTGAAACATATACAATATAAAACTTTCTGAAATAGATCAATTAAGTACATACAAAATATATCACCTCAATGTGAATGATAGTACCTTTTTCTCTATTCTTCTCGATAGCCTTGCCTTAGTTCTATAAACTGATTTCTACAATGTAGTATCTATCCTTGAAATCCCTTTTCTAATCTCTGATGTCTGTAGTATGGTAGGTACCTGATCATTTCTTGATTATACTACATTAAAAAATAGACATCTATATATTTATATATCAAATGATGTGACCTAATTAGGGCTTAACAATTACATCCCTATCCTAAGATCAATGGTGTACATAATTTACCTTGATCATCTACACATAGGAGACATAAATAATTAATGTTGTAAATTCATAATTAATGTCCTCCTTGATTGTGTAAACTGTTATCTAGGTCAGCTCAAAATTTGTTACATAGAATAATGTGCCATAACAACTTTTATGTGGACTCTATTTCACTCGATTAATGGTGTCTCTCGGTGCTCTGTGTATACTGTGTATCTCGATTATACTTGTGTTTGGTTATTCTGTGTAGCTCGATGTTGTGTACTTCTTGTTATAGTCTATTAACTCAGGTATCACTGTACTCGGTTAGCTCTGGGCATGATTAGTGTTGTCAGTTAACTCTTCACTTTGGTGATATATACTGACTATCTTGTTTGACTCTGTTACTGACTATCCATTATGTCTGCTCGATAACTAATGACAACTTCAATGTGCAATTTGAGTAACATTCTTCCCCTTTTGCATTTGCATGAAAAAATTAGTACTATACATAATACTTATTCATGATGACTCCCCCTTTGTACATGATCCCCCTATGTATATACTCGGTATATGTATATGAACATCCTTATTATAGTATCACCCTTTATTATACATATATAAACATATTTCCCCCTTTTTTGAAAATAATGACAAAAGGTGTATAACTTACGGTTTGTTAAAAATATTGGGATGGGCATTCTTGAGAGTTTCTAGTAACTTCTCCCATTCCTCCTTTAAATGCTCAAGGGTGAGTAGCTCTAAATTTAGCTGAGCATCCATATTATATATGCTTTCTATCACTGATAAATCTAGGGTGGAAATCAAGTTCTTTTCCAATGTCACATGTTTCTACATCATAGCTAAATGTGGTAGTAACATTCCCTGGAGCTTGATTACTTGCTCTCTTATTTGTTCCTCTTCTTTCTTCCAATCCTGTCTCAATCGTTGGTTTTGAAGTACCTTGTGGTAATGCATCTGTAATGTATGTTTCTTGGTTGATAGACTGTTTGCACTATCCTCTAGATTTCTATCTATTTTCTTTAGCTTTTTACTAATCTTGGTAGTGAAGTGATCTAGTGTGCATAACTGTTGTAGAATTTTAATGGCTTCAAATATAATAGTTTCTAAACCACTTACAAATTCAGACAGAGTTACCTTGTGTACTGCCACTGCTTGACTGATCTTCTTGATAAATTTATATTAGATCTTCTTCTCTATTGACTCTTCTAATCTCTGCTTGGCATCAATGTTAGGTTTATCAATTGCCTCAGTGAGCAGTTCAATTTGTTTGAGTATGGGGTGTTTTTCATCAATGTTGATATCTAGTATAACTTGCATTAGAATCTCCTTTGCCTTTTCTAGCACTTGTGCACTCTTTGCTTCTCATCTCAGCTTGTCCTGTGTTTCTTTTCGAGTGCAAAGTTCACCATACTTCTTTAATTTTTATGGATCAAGTGTCCTTGGATCCCATTCAATAATCTCTATTATTTCATCTAGTGTAACTACATCCTTGGTTCCTTTCTTATTCTTCTTCTTCTTCTTCTTCTTCTTCTTCTACTACTACTTCTTCTTCTTCTTCTTCTTTTCTTGAACACTTGATGAAGGAGATAGTGCTAATGTTAACTGGGCCTTTTTCTCAGTTTTTGGCTATGCTTGCTTGGTACTCAGTGTGATGACTTGATGAGGTACCTTGGTAACTAATCTTGTGTCTTTAGTAGATGTATTTACTATCTTGTAAGGAGTCTCTATGTTACCTTCACATTTCTCTTCTGCAACATCAGTAGTATCTTTTTGTCCATCCCCTTGTGTTGTTTTGCCACTATGCTCGATCTCTTTACCATGTTCTTCAACCTTATCTTCATTTGTATCTGTGATTTGCTTGTGTGTCTTTTGTTGTGCTTTAGTCTCTATTTCAATTGTTTGGACCAAAATAGGTAATTGGCCTGGTATATTTACTTGGGTGACCCCTGATCTGTCTTTCTCATCAATAGTCTTAGTTGCTCCAATAGATTCATCTTCCTTGGCTTTATCATCCATATCTCCTTCAGTTACATCAATTATTGTGATTTCTGGGTGACCTAAATTAGTCAAGAGTTCATGAATACCTTCTAATCCATTATCAATTTTTGCATTATCAACTATTATAAGTTTTGAACTTGGCTTAGTAGATGCAACATCTGTTACTTCTTCGGTATCTTGGATGACCTTGGGTGGATTCAGCATTTTGTTCCAAATTTTGGTGCTCTCAATATCCACTTCCTTCATATTTACTTGTAGGATATTTAGATTTCTTTGTTTATTTGAAAATTCCTTGGCATAATTCTACATTACATCTTGTATTTCCTCAACTTTGCATTCATCTTTAATAAGTGTGAGAGTTGTTTCTCTCATTTGTTTCTCGATTTGGAGTTCATATGACCATGTCGATGATATTTTATCATATAAGTTTGATGGAATAGAACTAGAAAATTTGACTGGAACTTATTTGAAATTAATCATCATACCTATGATTGCTTCTTCAATTATATCCTTGTGCTCGGTAGTCATATCAGAATATGCTTGTATCTTTGGATGTGCTAACTATCTGATTGTCTTTATGCTTCTACAATCTCATCAATGGTCTGTGATGTCATGTTGTGAATTGTTGGAAATATATAGTGTGCCCACTGACTGAGAGGGGGGAGGGTGAATCAGGAACCAATAAAACATAATCCCCAATTAACTTGAATGATAACATGCATAGAACTGAAAGTAAAGAACACATAACTCATAACACATTATTTGGTTACCCAGAAACCTTCCAAAGGAAGTAAAACTGGGGTGGGGATGATGCCCACAATATTTAGCAATCTAGTATAAATTTAGCAGGTTAAAGCTTACAATGACCACTTTTGATGGTCTGCCCTGTTAGGAACATACAAAGGACTGGTTAGGTCCACCTTGTTAAAGGATTTATTACAATACAAAATGTAGTGCAACTATGTTAAGAGATTTAGAGAAAGGACTGCTAGGTCCACCTTGTTAAAGGATTTTTCTGATCCACCTATGAGAATCAATTAGTTGTTGAACTTCTCTGTTCAACTGTAATTGTTGATAATGATCCTTTGAATGTAACTGATCACCCGATAGTGATAGATAAGTCTTTTTTGTCCAAAATGCTTCTACACTTATTTAATCTATTTTCGCATGTCTTCTACACATATATTCATCTTACAAAAACTTTCTACATCGTTGATAAAACAAGTTATCTTGCATATATCATATGAAAATATACAACATTGAAAGTCGGCTTGGAATTACAAAATAATATATAACAATATATACTATGCCAGCCTCATAACTGTCACTTGGGTCCACATCTTTACTTGGTTCATACTGTCACTTGGGTCATATTGTTACTCATGTGATACTATCACTCAGGTGATACTGTTACTCGGGTTGACTCAGAATGTCTTAACTATTTTGACACTAATTGACAATATGTCTTGCCATAAGGTCTACAATCTCCCCCTTTGGAATTAGTGACAAAACACTTTATCACTAATTTCTGCAATTGTTAAGTCAAAATCACCCCCTTACTGACTGCTCGGGTTATGACTCAGGTCTAACTTTCTTTGTTTTGTATTTTTCAAAAAAAAATTGTAAAGTATATTTTCTCCATAATATATATACTAAATAATATGTATACTATACAATGATATCCTTTTCCCCCTTATTTTTGACAAAATTCCAAAATATTATTTACACAGTGATCCCAAAGTAGGATAGGAATTCACTATGTACCTTCAAAATTTGAGACCAAGTGTTGTCCCAATTCTCCTGTAGTATCTTCAATATATGTAATTCAATTTGATGTTCTCCAGAAAACTCGACCATAGTTTCAACAATAGAGAGTTTGTTGTTGTGTATGACTGTCTTGGCATGTGTAATATATTTTTTCATGGTATCCATCAGGGGTAGGAGCTAGATCTATATGTCTATGAGGGAATCTCTAGTTCTTGCTTCTTCTTTCAATAATTCAGCCTGAAGACCTATTAGATACTTGATTTTTAAGAAATGAGCTAAACTTGTACTCGGGTCAGCTGCTAATACCTTTACACTTTCCTTCATGTCACTATCAACCTTTTCTAACTTATCTTTGATCAAAGTGGTAAATTTGGAGGAGTCACTCAACTTTACAAATAATTCTACTTCATTGGCTACAGTGGTTTCAAGATTGCTGATGGTATTTGTTAGTTACACTTGAGCAATTGCAATCTTCTTTGCAATTTTTTCAAGAACCTTGTTGGAGAAGAGCCCCAAACTATGTCAAAAATGACTCTCTAGGGTTCCACAATACCCCTACTCCCACACAATCTAGGGCTCGACTAAAGAGTTCCCAAAAGCCACATTCACAAGACTAGGTCTTCCACTAGCCTTCAACAACCAAAAGGGAAAAATAGGACACAACTAGAACCAAGTAATCTAGGGATGAAACAAGGGTTCTATCAACATTAGACCATAATTATAGATGAAATAAGACACAAATATCCTACTGAGAAGTTTTTGAGATTCAATTTAGACACGTAAATCACCATAGGGCTACAAAGAGAAAGTATGGATTTATAAGGGAAACCTTCTTGGAACTCCACCAAATAAATTCTTAACCTCCCCAAAATTATTTAATCCATCAACCAAGAACACCCTCCAAGCTAGGCTCTTTATCAATCCCCTAAATCCTACTGTCCTCAATTCTCTCCTAGACCTAATAGGGCTAATAGGTCACTTTTCCAAAGCAACTACGTGAATCTTGATTCAATTTCTTATCCTAAAAATTGGGACCCTTTTAGGATCACACAAAACATCCAAATCCAAGGATTTAGGTTTCCATTCCACCCCTGGCCCAAGTTGTGCCTCAAAAGCTCAATTCTAGACAGTCACATATGAATGCCTGTCAAGAAGATTCAATAATCTCTCCCTCCATCGACTACCTCCTGATCTGAGACCTCTAGATTCTTAAATTACATCATCCCCCCTTTCTCTCCCCAAAGTCTTATAATTTTCCCATGGTGGAATCTCTAGGAAAGAGGAAATTAGTATCGAAACCCTAGTTAGGGCCTTCCACAGACCAATGAGAAATCAAAATTTGATAAATTTTAAACCCTTGCACTTCAAGACTTAAAAATAGTTAAAACATTTGACCAAGACACTGGTTCAACTTTTCCAATCCTTCAATGGTGTATTGGGATCCATACATAACCATACAACTCTGAAAAAACAATTAGAAAATACAGAAAATAGTTTGGATTTTATTGATTTCGATGAAAAACTTTACAAATTGTCCACCCCAACCTTCAAGAAATTTTTTTTGACCATTATATACCATTCCAAAGTGGTTCCAACTAATATAAGTGTTTTTGAACATTGTGATTGAAAAGTTGCAACTTTTTGCAAAAGTTGCTCTAAGCAACATTGACAACTTTTTGACAACTTTTTGCAAAAGTTGTCAATCCTAACTAAAATTGTAAAGTTTAGTGTTTTTACACCATAGGGGATCTTAGAAGGCCTACAATTATATTCATACCCTTCCTTAGGTCCCCTATACTATTCTAGCCTACTCTACCCAAGATTTTCCAAATTGACTAAGGTGGACAACTAAGTTTATAACATCACTTAGTGTCCCCTTGTCTTACATTTTAGGACTTATTGAAAACCTTGGATTTAAGATCCAACCACAAACCTAACCCAAATTTTTTAGATCCACTAATGTTCTTTCAATGGATGAACTTGAGGATGCTCCTGCACCATACTCCTGGGGTGCATTGATCCCATGTCCTCTTGAGATGAGGTTTTCTAAACTGGAGCCATGCTTCTGAATTTCTTTCTCATCCATCCATACAGATTTCTCTTCAGGACTATCTTTCCATTTGAAAAAATATTTCTTTAAAACATTCTTTCTTGTTTGTTTGATGATCTTGGTGTCCAAAATCCTCTCAAGCTTCTTTGGTACATGAGAGGGTATACCTGCAACATCTTCTTCAATCTCTTCCACTTGTACTTCAAAACCACATTTACATCACCTTTATATGGGGTTAGATCACAAATATTGAAAATAGGGGAGATTCCAAGGTGTGACGGTAGTTCAATCTCATATGTATTTGACCCATGCTTCTTCAATACTAGACAGGGTCCTACTTTCTTCATGAGTAGTTTAGTGTGTTTTTCTCTTAGGTAATCTTTCCTTCTTCAAATATGCCCACACCAAGTCTCCCACCTGCAATTGAACATCTCTTCTATGCTTTTCTTTGGCTTTCTTATACTTGTCTGCACTCTTCTCAAGTGCCAATCTCACTAATCCATGAATTTATTTCATGTTCTTTGCAAATTATTCTCCATGAGCACTGACTAGAGTGTTTTGTGGCAATTCTCTAAGTTCCAAGATGCCTCTTGGACTTTTCCCATACACAATTTGAAAGGGACTCTTTCTTGTGCTCATGTTAACTGAATCATTGAAAGAAAACTCTTCTTGGGGTAGGACTGCATCCCACTTGTCTCCATATTGTTTTTTCAAACACCTAATTGGGTTTCCAAGTGATTTGTTTACCACTTCTATCTGCCCATCTGTTTGTGGATGGTAGGCAGAACTAAAGCTTAGATTGGTCCCTAACCTTTTCCACAAGGTTCTCTAGAAATGACCAATAAACTTCACATCTCTATTAGAGAGAATTGTTTGAGGTAAGCCATGAATCCTCACAATTTCCTTGAAGAAAAAAATTGCAATTGTTGATGCATCATTAGTAATTTTACAAGGGATAAAGTGGGCAATTTTACTAAACCTGTCCACTACAACTTAAATAATATCATACCCCTTTTTTTTCCTAGGCAATCCCATCACAAAGTCCATGTTGCAACTCTCCCAAGGTTGTAGGAATAAGTAGAGGCTGGTATAGTCCTACATTTGTGGATGTACCCTTGGCTCTTTGACAGATTGTGCATGTCTCTACAATCTTCCTTACTTAATTTTGAAGTTTAGGCCAATAATAGAACCTTCTCACCTATTCCAATGTCTTTTCCAAACCAAAATGTCCTCCCATGATGCCTTCATGTTTTTCTCTAATGATGTTCTCCCCCATTGAACATTTCAGAAAGCATAACTGGTGTCCCTTGAAAAAGATTCTATTTTGAATCAAGTAGTCTGCATACTCTATGTGGTAAGCCTCAGAAAAGTCAGAAAACACCTTATAAATATCTCTAAAATCATCATCATCCTTATACATGTCCTTCAATGAATCAATCCCTACACTTTGGAGTTGGATTTTTTTCACAACTAAATTTCTTCGGCTCAATGCATCTGCCACCTTATTGGAAAATCCCCTTTTATGCTTGATTGAAAATGTGTAGGTTTGTATTGATTCGACCCACTTCATGTGTTTGTGGCTTAGTTTCTATTGACTTTTTAAGAAACTTAATGCTTGGTTGTCTGTGAAGATAACAAATTCTTTTGGAAGGAGGTAGTGCCTCCATTTCTTCAATGATTGGACTAAGGCATATAGTTCCAAGTCATAAGAGGAGTATTTCCTCTTTGCTTCATTCAGTTTTTCACTGAAAAAGGCTATAGGCCTCCCTTATTGGCTCAAGACAAGCCCTATTGCTAGCTTAGAAGCATCACATTCAATAGTAAATATATTTTGAAAATTAGTAAAGACTAGGATAGGTTTCTCCATTACCTTTTTATTTATCATTTGGAAGGATTCTTCTACATCTTTGTTCCACACAAAATTGCACTTTTGTCCACCCTTAATGGTTTCAAGGATAGGAGCACACAACTGACTGAAATTTCTTTTGAATTTTTTGTAAAATTATGCAAGCCCATGAAAACTCCTGACTTCTTTCATTGTCCTAGGAGAAGGCCAATTCAAGATGGCTTCTACCTTCTCAAGGTCCATTTTTATGTCCCCTCCTAATACCACAAATCCCAAATATATAGGCTCTCCCTGCATAAAAACACATTTCTCCAAATTGATGAAAAGCTTCTCTTCATGTAGCCTCTTTAGGACCAAGTTAAGATGTTCCAAATGTTCCTCCTTACTCTTGCTAAAAATAAGGATGTCATGAAGATACACTATGAAAAATTTTCCAAGGAATGGCTTAAGCACCTCATTCATGAGCCTCATGAATGTGCTAGGAGCATTTTACAGGCCAAAGGGCGTCACCCTCCATTCATACAAGCCTTCATTTTTCTTAAATGCAGTCTTCCAATCATCTCCAGCCCTAATCCTTATTTGGTGGTAGCCACTCTTCAAACCCACCTTAGAATAGTACCTTGCACCTCCTAAGTGATTGAATAGATCCTCTATCCTAGGCATAGGGAATCTATACCTAATTATGATTCTATTTATAGCTTTAGAATCAATGCACAATCTCCATGTGCCTTCCTTCTTAGGGGCTAAAAGAGAAGGTATTACACAAGGACTGAGGATCTTAGTAATCAAACCCTTATCCAAGAGTTCTTGAATCTGTCTTGCCATCTCCTTATTCTATTCAATAGTCAACTTGTATGCTTCCTTATTTGGTAAGGTTGCTCTTGGAATCAATTCTATGTTGTTATGTATGTCTCTAATTGGGGGCAACTCATTTGGTAATTCTTTGGTAATAATATCTTTATACTCATCAAGTAGGTCTGCAAATTCTTTAGGGCCTACTCTTCTTATGGGTTTTACTTCTTTCTCAAACTTCTTAGGTCTATCATCCTTAGGAAAAATTACTGAAGCATAGCAAGGGGTCTTTTCTTCTTTCAAATTTTTTGAAAACTCCTTTTCTCCTACAAACAAAAATTTAGAATGTTTTTGTTCCTTTGCAAAATTAGATAGTGTTAAGAATGTTACCTTTTCACCTTTGTGATTGATTATGTAGGTGTTCAGTCTCCCATCATGAGGAGCCTCCACATCATACTGCCATGGTCTCCCAAGTAGAAAATGGCAGGCATCCATTGGGACAATGTCATAGATAACTTTATCCTTGTAATTTACAAGTTGGAGTTCCACCCAAGCTTTCTCCTCTATGATAGTTTGTTTCTTCTTAGTTAGCCATGATACCTTGTAAGGGTTTGGATGTGGCATCCTTGTCTACTTCATTTTATTTACTACTTCTTCTGACACCAAATTGTCCATAGACCCACTCTCAATCACCATCTTTCAAACTTTGTCTCCCACTTTGCATGTGGTTCTAAATAATTTCTTCCTCTGAGGTGGCTCTTGTGTGCTTGGAGCCTTCAATAGTGTCCTTCTCATCATAAGAACTTCTCCTTCCTTAGGTGGTGTAGAAGAACCATGTGTATTGTCTCCATGGTTCTCTTCTTCTCTAACCATTTTTGCCCTTCTCTCTGCCTAATTTCTTTCCTTATCTGGACACTTGGATGCTAAGTTCCCTACTTGGTTACATTTGTAACACCTTGGAGGTCCCGAACTTCTTCCTCCAAATCTTCCCCTTGAATCTCCTCTTCTTCCTTTATAGGAGCCTCTAGAACTTCCTTCCCCAAAGGAGTTCTTTTGACTAGTCTCTTTATGATTGGTCTCACCAAAATTTCTAGGAGTTTTTCCTCTCCCATTTCTTGTCCCTCTTCCTCTACTACCAAAGTCTCTCTAGCCTCTACCTCTTCCAGTTTTCTCTTGTCTCCTCTTAAGTTTTTCTTCAAATTTCAGTGCTAATTGATAGAACTTTTGGATAGTAGTAGGGGACCACAAAATAATTTCATCTTGGATGATTATCCTCAATCCTTGCATATATCTAGTAATTTTGACACTCTCTGGTTCAATCAACTTAGACTTCATGCTAAGCTTTTGGAATTATTTAGTATAACTTGAAATGTCCATCTCTTTCTACCTTAGACTTTGTCTCTTCTTATGAATTTGAACTTCATAGTCCTTAGGGACAAAGGCTTCCTTTACCAAGGTCGCCATCTTCTTCCAAGTGATTACTAGATTCTTTTCCATCTTCACCCTCTCTGCTTGAGTGAAATTCCACCAAGTTAGGGTAGATCCCTTCAACTTGGACTTTGTTATCTTAACATTTTGATGCTCTGCCATCTCCTCACAGTCAAATAAACTAGTGATTGCATCAATCCAATCCATCACTTCTTATGGATCCATCTTCCCATTGTAGATAGGTAGGTCAAGTTTAGTATCCATGGTCCTTCTCTCCATGGATTTCAAATTTTTCAAGAGTAGCCTCTATTCTGCAAGGACTTCTTCTTCATCCTCCTACCAAGGAGTCTCTTCATCACTCCCCTCCCCTTCAATTTAAGAGTTCCCACTACTCTCTTTCTTGAATTGTTTCTTGAGCCTTTCCATTTCCTGCCTCATCAACTTCCTCTCTGCATCATGCTCTTTCACCACCCTTAGTAGTTTAGCATTGGTCATCCTATTAGGAAGTTCACTGTCATTTCCTCCTTTGGACATGATTGCAACTTGTGTTCTTCCAAATATCTACTAGTTTCTCTAATACCACTTGGAGCAGAGCCCCAAACTATGTCAAAAATGAATCTCTAGGGATCCACAATACCCCTACCCCAACATAATCTAGGACTCTACTAAAGAGTTCCCAAAACCCACATTCACAAGACTAGGTCTTCCACTAGCCTTCAACACCCAAAAGGGAAAAATAGGACATAACTAGAACCAAGTAATCAAGGGATGAAACAAGGGTTATATTAGCATTAGATCATCACAACACAAATCTCCTACTAAGAATTTTTTGAGATTCAATTTAGACACCTAAATCACCATAGGGATACAAGGAGAAAATATGGATTTCTAAGGGAAAAATTCTTGGAAATCCACCACAGAAAGTCTTAACCACCCCAAAAGTCTTTAATCCATCCACCAACAACACCCTCCAAGCTAGGCTCTTGATCAATCCCCTAACTCCTGCTGTCGTTAATTCTCTCCTAGACCTAATAGAGCTAATAGGTCACTTTTCCAAAGAAACTACTTGAATCTCAATTAAATTTATTATCCCACCAATTGGGACACTTGTAGGATCACATAGAATATCCAAATCCAAGGATTTAGGTTTCCACTCCACCCTTGGCCCGAGTTGTTCCTCAAAAGCTCAGTTCTTGATAGTCACATATGAATGACTTGTTCTCATATTTCTTCTCTACCCTCTCTTGTTGCTTCTCTTGACCATTCAGGTCTGTATTGAACTTTTGGCCAATGTCAATATAATGATCCAATATTGTTTCAGTCTCATTGACCTCAATCTGTAGAGCATCAAAAAATATGCTTTTGATTTTTGTGAGTAATTTGTTCCTCTTTCTTTCCCTTCTGAGATTTTTCTGTGTAGCTCTTTTTGTCCATATATCACCCAAAATTTCCATTTTCTCTTTAGAAAGATTGGATTGATCCCTGTTTGGAATGAAAATATCTTCATCAAGATCAATCTCACCAGTGTTTATTAACTTTTCTTTTCCCTCTACCTTGGGACTTGGGGAAGGAATAAGTTCCTTAATTTTACTTTCCTCAACCTTGCTATCAATTTTTAGTCCTACTAGGTCATTGACCTTTATTGCATCAGATGATGGTGTACCAATTGTTGGACTAATGTGAACTGATGAATCAATAGTGGCAGTAGAGACATTTAGCTTATCCTTCTATGACTTGGGCATGCTTGTCTAAGTATTGATTGGAGCTTGTTCCTTGGTCTGATGGTTCTTCAATCTTGTCCTTGCTTGGAGGTATGATGTTCTGACTTGGATATTGGGGCAATGATGTCATTACCTCAACTACTATTTGTTCAACATCTGACTCTTCAATAGTTTTTACGTCAGGTTGAGTATCATCTTCCTGATCTGTACTCAGGATCTCTATTTTATCATCATCAACTTTCTGCTCAAAGATTGTTTTCCACACTAATGTGGCTCACTTCACTACATCTTCAATGTTCTTGTTTAGAATCTAAAATTTTCTAAATCTGGGTGTATGATTGTTTTCATACTTTCTCATAGTTTCCTTGATTTCCTTTCCCTTCATTGTAGGCATAACTTTCTTAAGTGTCTCTTCCTTTATATCATTTTCCATTCCTACTGCATTTGACCAGGAGACAAATATTTCCTTGTATAATTCTTCATTCATGTAACTCTTCAACTTGGAAGTGTCATATTTCAATTTGGCCATATTCTCAACAATTGCTTCTTCAATTTGCTTCTTTTCTTCTTTTGATCGAGAAGAGTAGTTAAGTGACTTTACAGAGCTTTTTGCTCTACCTTCCATAAGTTCCTTAATCTTCTGCTCAAGTGAAGGTGGTGGTTTCTTGAAAACCATAGTATCATCTTGTTTTTCTTCATCATCACTATTTTTACCCAAATTAAGTTATCTCGTGGACTTTCTCTGTGTGAGAATAGGGGTAGGGGATTTTTTTGTTTAGGTGTTGCCTTCCTCTTCTTTTGAGGAGGTTCAATTTCAGTTTCTTACTCTTATTGGATATCCTTTGTTTCAACATCTTCCTCTTCAGTGGTGGTGGGGGAGTCCAAGGTCTTGCCATACTTTTTCTGTAATTTGTTAAGCCTTTTCTCTCCTCTTTTCAATATCTTAGGGATTTCAATTTCTATGGAAATCCTGTCTTGGGCTTCCTCATATGTTCCAAAGTAATGTGCCTTTGGATTATCAAGTTCATTAATAAGAGCTTCTATGATGTTCATATTATCATCTATATTGACCTCGTAGGAGAGAGGTTTCACCCATGCAGTCCTAGGTCTCACTTCTTGAATATAGACTTTTTCATAGTCAACTAGGAAACATATATCATCTTTATATTCCTCAACTAGTTGGGAATTCCATATATACTCTACATTCTTTGTTTGATGTTTTCAAAGTACCCATCCATGATACTATCAAAATTATCTCCTAATTCTACGATATAGTCATTGATCTGGTCTATGACTGGCCTGTCCTTCTTCCGTACTACTTTACCCTTAGAACGAAATAAATTTTCAACATAAAATAGTATACAGATCAAGAGTGATCCAAACTTACAAGAATTAGTCTCTGATACCCTGATGCTTTCCATATTCTTGCCCAATTCAATGAGTTGAATTTCTGCAAGGTCAAATACCAAGTTCTTCTTTATAACTTTGTAGGCTAGGTCAATAACTTCACACGGAACACTATTAGGTTGGCTAGAGCTCTATATTTTGTGAGAAATTACATGGATGCCAAAATTTTATTCATTATCACTTACTCCATTCAGTCTCATTCCTCTATTGTCCCACTCAACAAGATTCACTTTTCCCAAATCATCCTTGTTTAGGGTTTTGGTGGCCTTATGTTTGTCAAGCATGGGAAATCCAATGATACGGTGTATCATTTTCTTTGTAATCTCTACTGGTTTATCCAACCATATTTGCATGCTATGAACATGACTAAGAACATACCTAACCCATTTCACCTAGAAGTTCTTTGACATATGCATGATGTGCATTAAACCCTTGGTCTTAATGTGTTTGTGCTCAGGCTTCAAATTTTTGTCCTCACATAATGCATCAAATGCTTCATTCATTTCCACATTTCCAAGTTCCTGTGGCTTGCAGTGATAAAAAATACGAATGTCATTTACCAATAGTACCCTCAGAGGAATCAAAGAGTGAGCTCCCATCGGGTCTAGTTCTTCAAAAATTACATGATACAATTTGAACATGGGAGGATCACAAACTGTATTCCTCACCAACATCTCCGAACCCTTTTTCACCTTGGTGCTAGAAGTGGATGCCTTATCTTGTTCTGACGAATTTCTCAAAATTTCCTCTGGAGTACAAGATTTCTCTATGTCGCCAAGTGCTATGAATGCTTTGTGAATTAAATGCTTTGTGCATAATGACCTTCTTAACTCTTCATTTATAAGAGTTTTAACCGTTAGCATAAAAAATTAAATGCTCTATACAGAATAGTTGGCGTAGCTCGAGCGTAACCAATATTTACTCTGAAGCTCATGTGTAGCTATTCTTCACAATTACCAATATGGCTCGACTCAGCTTAGGTAAGCCAGAGTGGCTCGGGTGTAACTTGTAATTTGACTCAGGTAGTACTTATGATATGTCTTATATGCATCAATATGCGGATTTGGACTACTATCTTATCTAGAACTAGTGTATTACATCTTGAATTGCATAGTTTGAGTCATCTCCTTGAATTTATTATGTAATGGTAGATCCACCCAATTCGTTGTTCTGGGTGTTAGTAGATCCTTCATTGTTTTGGTCTAAATTGTCAAGATAATTTCTTACCCATTACTTGTTCTTTTGTGTTCTGATTTTAGAGACTTTAGCTTTCCCATTCTCAAAGCCAGTATCAACCTTTTCTTTGTTCATACAGTTTCTACTTAGATTTCCAAGTTGCTTGCATACATAGCATCTTTTGGTAGGATCTCTTTTTCTAAAATGAGTCTTTACATAGTTTGCACCAATGCGCCCATATTCACCACAATGACAACATCTATACCATGTGTTGTAATCCCAACCAAAAATTGCTTTAGCCAATTGTTCAGTGGGATTCCAGTTCTTTGTTCTGCACTTGGCAGATTTGTGACCTTGTTTGTTACACTTGTAGCATTTCCCTTCAAACTTGGTTTTCTATTTGCATTCACTTGCTCTATGTCCATGTTTATTGCAATTGTAACATTTTCCATTGAATCTTGACTTTCCATTGCTCCAACATTTATTTGATGTGTGTCTGAACTTGCCACAATGATTGCATGAAGGCTTGGTGTTCCTCTTTGCTCCTTGTTGAGAGGTTTTAGCTTGTTTAGTATAACCTAATCCAGTCTGACCATGGTGTCTAAATTTTATTGTCTGATCTATGCTTATTTGTGAAATAGCCACATTCTCATTTGCTTGTTTTTCAGTATTGAGTTCAGTCTGCAGTTTGTCATTTTCTGTCCTCAAATTGATAACTTCTTGTTTTGCATTATTGAGTTGATTTACCAAATCAATTTATTGAATAGACAAGTGATGGATTTCATTTTATTTTTCTTCTAGCCTTGTACTCAGAAATATTTTGTCTTCTTGTGTTGTATTCTTGTCATCTTCTGCTTTGTTCTTCTTTTCTATGACTTCACATATCCTGATTGAATGGATTTATCATTTTCTTTTCATTTTTCTTATTTCTTCATGTAAATTGAGATTCTTTGCAAGTAGGTCTTCAATGGATGCATCAGCTTCTTCTAAACTTTTGTCTTTGCATATTTCTTCAATAATTTCTTCTATATAGTTCTTTTCATTCATCTGTATTTCTTTTTCTTTTCTTCATTTTAGAGAGAGAGAGAGAGAGAGAGAGATTTGCTCCTTTAGTTTCTTAACCTGATACATGGCTACATTAAGATCTATCTTCTCAGTCTCAATGGCTTTCTCCAGTCTATAGGTTTCCATCCTTTCTAATCTTATCTCAAGCTGTCAGAATTTTGATAAGAGAACCAGAGATCTGATACCAATTGTTGGAAATATATAGTGTGCCTAGTGAATGAGAGGGGGGGGGGGGTGAATCAGGAACCAATAAAACTTAATCCACAATTAAATTGAATGATAACTGGCATAGAACTAAAAGGGAAGAACACATAACTCATAACACATTATTTGGTTACCCAAAAACCTTCCAAAGAAAGTAAAACTGGGGTGGGGATGATACCCACAAGATTTAGTACTATAGTATAAATTTAGCCAGTTAAAGATTACAATGACCAATTCTGATGGTCTACCCTATTAGGAGCATACAAAGAACTTGTTAGGTCCACCTTGTTAAAGGATTTATTACAATTAAAAATTTAGTGTAACTCTGTTAAGAGATTTAGAGAAAGGACTGTTAGGTCCACCTTGTTAAAGGATTTTGCTGATCCACCTATGAGAATGAATTAGTTGTTGATCTGCTCTGTGCAACTGTAATTTCTAATATTGATCCTTTGAATGTAAATGATCACCTGATAGTGATAGATAAGTCTCTACTGTCCAAAATTCTTCTGCACTTAGTTAATCTATTTTCACATGTCTTCTGCACATATATTCATCTTACAAAAACTTGCTACATCCTTGATAAAACAAGTTATCTTGCATATATATCGTATGCAAATATACAACACTAAAAGTCAACTTTCAATTACAAAATAATATATAACAATATATAATATGCTGGCCTCATAAGTGTCACTCAGGTCCACATCTTTACTTGGGTCATACTGTCACTCAGGTCATACTATTACTCAGGTGATACTGTCTCTCAGGTGATACAGTCACTCTGGTCGACTTAGAATGTCTTAAGTGTTTTGACACTAATTGACAATATGTCTTATCATAAGGTCTACAGTGAATAACCTTGAATTGATCTAGATTTTCATTAGAATCATCTGTGTCATCTTTTTTCCTTGTATATCTCCTTTTTTATCTCGATGCAATAGTACCCTTATGTTTCCTTTTCTGGTATGTAAACTTCAGTGAGGGTCTTGTAATTTTTTCTACACCTTTCTTCAAAGGTGGTGAGTCACTAGTCACCGATTGTGATCTTGTCTTTTGTGGAGACAAAGCCTTTGTACTTTTGCCTCTTTTGGCCTTGGATGCCTCATCTGGTGTGTCATCAGACTTGATGGTGTTAGTATCATGACTAATTTTTTCTTCTTGACCAACTGAGGTCTTCTGCTCAGTTTCTTCTTCAGACTTTTCCAATTCTTCATCTGTAATTGCAAGTTTTCTCTTCAATGTTTGACAATCTTAGTCTTTTTTTGACCCAATTGTTGAACTTGTAAAAAAATTTGTATTTGAGTCTTTGCTTCATCATAAGTGCCAAACCTTATGGCATATTTGTCAACAGGCTCATTCAACAATTTCTCAATAGCCTCTGAAGTAACATCCATCTCAAATTCATAATCCATTGGAGGTAGCCATGTTGTCCTCAGATCTACTTCTTTTATTAATGTTGTATCTGTGTCTAATAAAAAACAAATATTAGCTTTGTATTGTTCTACCAATTCTATCAGAATCCTAGATCTCTTTTCCATTCTAGCTTTGAATTTAGAAAAGTATTCATTCATAACTAGTTCAAAGTTCTTTCCTAGACTTGTAATCATCTCATCTATTTGTATTGTTACTGGTTTGTCTATCTTTCATTTTACTTTACCAATTGAGGGAAAGAAATTTTGCAAGTAGAAGAATATGCAAAGTAGTAATGAACCAAACATACACGTGTTTGTCTTTTTTGATCTTATGGTTCTCATATTCTCTTCTAGTTTCCTCTGTACTAACTTAGAAAGATCAAGTTAATGTCCTTTCTTGACTATTTTTTAGGTGTAAAGGGGAAAAATATGGAGATCTTAAGATATGGTTTTGATTAATGGGGATTTGCACATAAAAGAGACCCTATGCCACATTTAGCCACTTACATTTAATTGTAATGATAAGGAATTTAAATCTAGAAATGTTTGCAAAGAATAATGGAATAAAATACATACCTCACAATATAGAAGATCTAGAAAAGCCTATTTTCTGATGTCTGTGTTGAGTTTCTGGAAGTTCTGCAACCAGATCTAGAACAGAAACACAGAGATGGAGAAAACCCATAAATATTTTTCTTTTATGAGTCAGTTTGACCTTGACCCAAATATGGGGGCATAATTGAACCCCAAAATGTCGACCTTGACCTACACTGCTCTAACGTAAATTATGTTTGTGGATCCCAAAATTTGGCCAAAAAGGGTATCTGAATCTGCTCTGCATCTCCTGAAACAATGACTATAGATATCTGAAAATGGTGTTTTTGGGTGGCTATATAGGGTTTTGCCTTAGTCAAACCCCTTTTTTGGTGGTTTCCACCTCTACAAATAGCGAGATGTAATAGAATACGTGTGTGTGTTTCTCTTAGGAAGAGATTTGAATATGTAATGCCAAGATCTAATCCTCTAGATTGAAACCCTAGCATGAATTGAAATGAGAGAGAAATTCATAGATTTGAATATGATAAAGAAATCATACCAAGCCCCCAAGGCTAAAGTACTCCTACCAAACTCACAATCCGTATTTCTACCCCATGATTGTATCTTTTGAATGCTTGAATATCGAAAGTGGTAGATCAAAGAAGAAGGAAGAATGGAAGAACTCTTTCTTTCTCCAATGAACATACAGAATAGCTTGTAAACAAAAATTCTTGCATTTATTAAGGCATCATCATATCTTGTCCTCCTATATCATCCTCTTGGATTTTTGCATCATCATCATCATATCATTGTATCCTCTTGATATTATTGATTGTCAAATGAATGCAAAATAGAGTGCTTATATAGAGATTTCAAGGTAAGTATACTAGGGCAAGACGAGGGCCGATAATTCAAATTTCAGCTCAAATCATGGTCCCATCATAATGACCACCTAAGGAGAAAATGTATTTAATGAAATTTGAATGAAAACCCTTTCGCATTTGGATCCGAGAACCAATTTTAGATTTAGGACCCTGTTATGATCCAAATTTGAATGTCAAAACCAAAAACCCATAGAGTTCAAGGTCAACCTCGACCCTGACCTAGGTGAGGGTCAATCTTGACCCTGACATGAGGTTTCAGGCCGGTCAAGATAAAATGCCAGTGAGGTTCCCAGGTTAGGCAGGGACCTAGGAAGATGGGAAAACATAAAAAAATGTTGGAAACATGCACAGGGGCATAGAAGAGATGTGATGAAGGCTAGGAGGATCAATACATAGGTTCTACCTAGAAAATAGAGCCACAAAGAAGGAAATCAAGGAGAATCCTCAGGATCCTATCCCTAATTCCAAGTGCAGATGCATCCTAAATGAAAATCTATCATGTAAATGCACTAAAAGAGGGTTCTAAACCTACCAAAATGGAAGTGCTTCCATTTTAAGATGATAAGATGATACAGTAGGCTATGTCAACGGCTCCACATGGTATGTTGTTTGGCCTGTTGGACTGAAATATCTTATACCTAATGACATAAGCATTGAACCTTAGTTCGGGATCATTAATGCAATTGATCTTTTAACCTCTACCATCCCACTCAGCTAATGTTAGCTTCTCTAACTTAGTTCTCAGTAGATGTCTTAGGGCTTTGGTTTTGTCAGATATAGGATACCCTGTGAGAGCGTCAATTACATCTCTGGTAATCTTCATGGGTTCATCCATCCATAGCTTTCCATCATGGAATTTGATAAGTACAATGTGGATCCATTCATTGCGAAAGACCTTCGAGAATTCTAGGCAACGAGTTAACCCTTTAACTTATAAATGTTTATGATCCTCCTTCATCTTTCTGTCTGTGCACAATGATTGGTATGTCCAGACATGAGCTCAAAATCTCTAATTTCACCAATTTTGTAGTGTATGTATGTACACACATCTTGGACTAGAAAAACCCTAGGTGGGATAGATGAAAATGCACCTTGATTGTCTGGTTAGGCTGCAACCTATGGATAGATCTTGTAGTTTGGTTTCGTGCAGGTAGAGTTCTTCACTAAAACAACCTTTTTATCCTTAGCTATCTTTTCTTTCATTGTTTGAGATGAACATGTCATGATCTCTATTTTTATGGCTTCCTTAAAATATACTTGAATAAATCGGTAAGGGAAGAATGTGTAATAACTAACCTTTGTGTGATCAAAATGCACTTAAATATTCAAAGGATGCTCAAAAAATTTCTTCTAAAACTTAACTCTGTTTTCTTTGTTCTTCTCTGTGATCGCAGTGTGAACAAATGAGCTCACATCGACCAAATATGTAGCAAATGATTCAGGGGGATGCATTAAATGCTCTTTACCAACCACTCAGTGAACAAAAATCATGCTTAATTAACACTATCAATACTTCAACTTGGTAAGTATACCATATACTTGGTTACCATAGCAACTTGGTAATCTCTTGACATTTTCATCGGTTGACATTATATCTTATTAGTACATATTAACCAACTCAAATCAATCATAGTAATAAAAAATGTAATACCATAGTGCATCTTTA
Organism: Thuja plicata; assembly: GCA_018584345.1. Lineage (NCBI taxonomy): Eukaryota > Viridiplantae > Streptophyta > Pinopsida > Cupressales > Cupressaceae > Thuja > Thuja plicata. The sequence goes on along the minus strand of MU225193.1, from coordinate 4,139,723 downwards.
ATCATGTTGATTTGGCATATGTAGAATAAATACAGGAACTGATGTAAGATATATCATTGCAAAACATAGTTCCTTACCTTCTTGTATTGCTCAGCTAGAGACGGTGGACCCACCTAACCCATTAGATGAGGTGTCACTGACTATTGTGCTTAGTCCTACATCATCATTTGATGCTCTTCTCCATATTTGATTTTTTATCGTCACAATTTCATCAATTGTATTTCCATTCCTATAAGTGTTTATTCATTCTGCACAATCTCTTCTTAAGTGACTGACTTTCTGATAGTGAGAACATGCCATTCTAGAGCTTGACCAATTCCTATATTTGACTCGCCATAGTTTCATACAATTTTCTTCTGTGTCCATATTTACCACATGTTTCACAACTTCTCCAAGTGTTATAATCCCATGCATAAGCATTTCCTTGTCTTCTCGTTTGATTTACCGTTTCTTGTCCCTTAGGCTTCCAGATCTGCTTTGTGTTCTCTCTATATGCTTGTGTTGTATAACCATTCATGTTTTAATTTTAATAGTATTTATCCATGTATGGTTTCTTCTATGGTTTTTTCATCTTGGATCTACACTCAAGTGCCTGATGTCCATGCTTATTAAAGTTATATTGAATACAATTAAATTTAGGAGGGTTTCTAGGAATACCTTTTTCTTTGGTCCTGCAAACATTTGATTTGTGGCCTGGTTTTCCATAGTGATGAAAAGAGGGATTCTTAGGCTTTGGATTTGAGTATAAATTACTTTTTTCATCTTCATTTGATGATTCTCCTTACTCGGTATACCCTAATCCACTATTGTTATTTAGCCTTCTTTGATGGTTCAGAAATTCATATATTCTCTTAGTGCTTTCTTCATATCTATTAATCACTTCATTATGTTGTTGTAAAATCTTCACTTCATTTCTCAGTTTCTCATTTTCTTCTTTCAATATAGCATTATCATATGTTCTTCTTTCAAGTTTAGTATTTACTCAGTTTTCCTAATGATTCATAGTAACCGCTTGATTTGTGATCTCAAAGAAATGTTCAGTAAGTCTCGATATCTCAGTTTATTTCTCTTGTAACTTTTCAGTCATCTGTCTTCTATCATCAACAACCATGTTTCTATATTTTTCATCTTTCTTTGCATCATTCAAGAGTTCAACCATTCTAACCATTTGTGTATCTTGTCTGATCTGCAGTGCTTTCACTTGTTCTGTAAGTTGTTGACTTCTTTAAGATAGCTTTGATATGATTCCTTTAGATGCATCATATATGCTACCAGATTTAGATCCATATGTATCAAATGGGTCTTGAATCTCTTCTTCATGATAATGAATCTCATAATAGAAAAGTGCCATCTCCTTCCTCTTAATCAACATCTCCCTGAGTTTCTCTTTTGCTTCTTTGTATTGTTCGACATAGATTTGCAGCTATAAATTATGATTCTAAATAGTTTTATCAAGTGTATACCTTTCCATTGTAATATATTTTATCTTCAGCTATTAAACCTTCAAAATTAGAGAACTAGCTCTAATACCAATTATTGGGATAATGGAAAGGGTGTGTATTGAGAGGGGAGGGTTGAATCAGTACCGTTAAAATTTTTTAGTCAATCCTTTGTAACCAATGTTCAATATTAACTGACTGGGTAGATTACATACACCAAACATATAGTATCAATGCTAAAATTTAAATGTATGTAAAATAAAAATTACACATACATGAAATTAATTACTCATGACACTAGTATTTTTGTATCACAGAAAACCCCTGTTAGAAGGTAAAAAGTAGAGTGGGGATGAGACCCACAAAACTTCACTACTGTAGCAATAAAGATAGCAAGTTAAAGCTTACAAAAAATGACCACTTCTGATGATCTTACCCTATTAAGAGTAAAAAAAAGATCGACTAGATCTACCTCGTGTGAGGATTTAGCAACACAATCTATATGTGCACTCGGTTAAGATATTTACAATAAGACGGTTAAGGCTACTCTGTTAAAAGATTTAGGGGTCTATTACAATTGTTAGAGAGTAATAGAAAGTTGATCTAAAACATATACAATTTCAAAATTCTTGATAAAGATCCATTAAGTACATACAAAACATATCACCTCAATGTGAATGATAGTACCTTTTGCTCTGTTCTACTCGGTAGCCTTGCCTTAGTTTTGTAAATTGATTTCTGCAATGTAGTCTTTGTCCTTGAAATCTTGTCTCTTCTTTGATGTATGTATTATGGCAGCTACTTGATCATTTCTTGATCAACATACATTACAAAATTGAGATCTATACTTTTATATGTCAAATGATGTGACCTAATTAGGGCTTAACAATTATATCCCTATCCTAAGATCAATGGTGTACATAATTTACCTTGATCATCTACACATAGGAGACATAAATAATTAATGTTGTAAATCTATAATTAATGTCCTCCTTGATCGTGTAAACTGTTATCTAGGTCAGCTCAAAAGTTGTTACATAGAATAATGTGCCATAACAAACTTTTATGTGGACTTTGTTCCACTCAGTTAATGTTGTCTCTCGGTGCTCGTTGTATACTGTGTATCTTGGTTATACTTGTGTTTAGTTATGTTGAGTTCTCAGTGTTTTGTACAACTTGGTATAGTCTATTAAGTCGGGTATCACTATATGTAGTTAGCTCTAACCATGATCAGTGCTCTCGGTTAACTCTACACTTTGGTGATATATATTGACTGTCTTGTTTGATTCTGTTACTGACTATCCATTATGTCTGCTTGATAACTAATGACCACTTCAATGTGCAATTTGAGTAATAGTTCCCTATTAAACTTTGGTGCTTCCCTCTTATACATCTTTATATATTGGCACAAGTCTTTTTAAAATTAACACTTCAGAGTACCAAAGCTCTGATACCAATTTTTAGTCCACTAAGAGGCGGGTGAATCAAACAAAATCAAACATAAATACTTAAAACTTAACTCACTAATTCACTCACCAAATAACGTAATAACTTAAACAACCATACATCTCATAATATCCAAATCAATCATTCAGACTTAGTTAAGACCATATTTAATGAGGAAACCCAATATCGGTAAAACCTCTATGGGAATTGTAACCCACAATAAAATATAACTTTCTGAAGTATGCTCGGTTAAAAAATTATCATGTTAAAGATTACAAACACATTTGCTAGATGTTGCGTTGTTAAAATATTTACCTCAGATCTGTTAGGGTCTTCACCCTGTTAGGAGTGGCCTTGATAGAGGAATTTAAACTCTCTTTTGGAATGTCACCTACGTCTAGGATTTACAAATAGGAATGTTAAATCCACTCGGTTAAGAGATTTTTCTCTGTTACAAATGCTAATAAGCAATAGTAAAAATTTGATATATAAATGTAGTAACTACCTTTGATTGGGTCAGATCCTTTATGCTCAAATGAATACTAGCATCACATAATCCAATTTTTTTCTGGTTTAGACTATAGATTCTACTCTTTCTACTTCTCTGCTCTACTTGATAACTCTATTCTTCAGCTTCTTCTACTTCTTAATTCAACTCGCCAGCCTTGTTCTGTCTCATAAGTCTTCATTCCTTATATAGAAAAATATTGACCTCTTAATCTCCTTTCTTAGGTTTTCCATCTTTTGTGGTCAACCATTTGATCATCTTCTTCACAAATCTCAACTCGATAAACTATTAAATTTTACCTCGTAACTTGAACTTTTTCTTGGAACTCTAATAATCAGGTTTAACTAGTTAATCCTCTCCTTGGATCTTCTCATTGAATTTTTTGTGCTCGTAGATCTTCTAACAAATTTCCTTTAATTCTTATCAACATCCAGATCATCCTAGATTCTAATTAAATATGATCTTATCATAATTTTCAATCAATATCCTGTACTCACTAGCTTTCTTTGCAACTCGGTAAATAACTTCATTCATTTCTCAGTGCCTAACTCATTCTCAGTGCTCGGTAACTGAAACTGACTAACTCTATCTAGCTTGGTAGAGTAACTCTTTTCAGTCATAACTTAAATCTTTGCAATCTCCAACTTAATTAATCAAGTATACCGACTTGGTAACATCAAATATATAGTAGAAAAAAATTATATCAACATTACTTCATCATTGTTTGATTTGTATTTGTCACCCATTTTAATTCTCCTTCTTATGATATGGTAACTCAATAAAAATTAGTAAATCAATTGCTTGACTTAAATGACAAAATAACAACTGATCTAACCATTTCTACAAACATGTACATACTTATTATCACTCGGTCTTCATCGTATCCATCAGTTGATTAACAACAACAAGTTTTACATAGCTTATTTATGTGTACAAAGAAAGGGTGCAACATCTGAAACGTTCTCTGACATATTTTAACATCTGAAAATTCTTGTTTGAACACTTCTAACAGTTCACTCTCTGTTGAATATATAAAAAATTTTGGGTGTTCATTTTTCTTACTGATCTCTTCATCTTTCATATGTATAGTGCCCCTTCTATTATAAGAAACATGGGAGTGGTTGGACCAAAATTCAATCACCTGTCCCTTGACATCTTCAGAAAATATATATCTTTTTGAGGAACTCTACATATATATACCCAATTCTTTTCAATGTTTTCATCTAGCATATTTTGCATCTTGATATACCTTTGAGCAGTTCTTCTAGATACATTTATTAATTCAAAAATAGCTTGAACTTCGATTCTATGTGACTACCTCTTACTAGAAATTGTAGTCATCAAAGCTCTGCATGCATCACTTAAATAAGCTCCTTGACTTGTCTTATTAATAACGTTCAATGCATCTTGCAATTTTTTGACAATTATTTATTTTATAGGACCTCCTAAGTTCTTCCTATTATCAACACCCAACAACTCCAAAACAAGAGACATTTATTTTCTTGAATAACTTTGCAAAATATTGTGCTCTTCCAACTATAGATTCCTTCTAAAAATATTTCTCCCACATGTTTTTTCAATGCAATTTAATTGTTCTTTCACGTACCATGTGTTCAGATGAGATTTTACTGAAAAGAGAATCCTCATTCATCTCCATCAAATTTTTCATACTTGTTGAAATGTGTCTACCTTGACTACTACCAATTTGTTCCCCTATTTGAGTTGTGTCTTCTTGAACTTCAACATGTTCTTCTTCAACCTCAAAAAGATCTTCATGAATATGAATAGGTTCCTCTTGATTACATTTTGTATGACCTTTCATGTGGTCATCCCTAATTTGATCATATTTTTTTCCTCTAGTCCTTTTATTCCCCATCGTACAAAGTGTTGAAATTTAAATTCTAAATAATCATCCTCAATAGTCCTTCACAAAAAATAGCTTCAATACTCCTTCACAAACAAATTCTTTAATGCTCCTTCTTAAAAAATGCCTTTGAAAAAAATCTGCCGCTTCAATTGGAAGAAATATAATAAAATAAGGCAAAATGATGTTTTTGTTTTCTTTTTTTTTTTAAAGAAAAATTGAAAGAAAAACTTTTACTTATATCAATCCAAGCGGGGTGTCACTTGGACACGATCGCTCAAAGGTCGGCTATCCCTGTTGGGATTCAACCGAGTATGTTTCAATCAAATAGGATTTGACCGAAACCTACTAGGCCAAGTCAGCTTATGTGGCATGTCATGTGGCCGCCACATGTTATTGTGTATGAAAACCCCTACACAAACCTCTTGTAGAAGCCACATAATACAATAAATCCCTTTAGATATAAAATCCTAGATAGATTTGGCCACTTAATGATGGCTCTATTCTTCTCAGGGTTCACACTCACCCCATCTATGTTGATAATGTGTCCAAGATATAGAATCTCTATCATCCCAAATTCACACTTTGATTCCTTGCTGAAAAATGACTCACTCTTGCAAGATCTCCTCCCAGGTTCTATTCAATATCAATATGTCATCAAAGAAAAATATCAAAAAATATCTCAATTGCCTCCTAAATAAAGGGTTCATACAATTTTGAAATGTAACAAGGGCATTGGTAAGCCCAAATGACATTACCAAAACCTCAAGGTGGTTGTAGTGATACCTGAATGTTGTTTTCTCAATATCCTCATACCTCATCTTAATATGATGATAACCTGACCCCAAGTCTATTTTAGTAAAGTAGTAGACTCCATATAACTCATCTATGAGCTCATCTATCCACAAAATAGGGTACCCTTTTTGTTGTATTTTTTTTAGAGCCCTATAGTCAATAGGCACCGACATACTCCCATCATTTTTCTTCACTAAAACCATAGCTAATGCAAATGGGATCTTGCTAGGCTTGACGTGACCCATCTCCAATAACTACTAAATTAATTTAGCACTTTTTCCTTATGTTTCTTTGGTTTTTTATAAGGAGTACTAATCACAGGTTTCACTCTCTCTTCTAATTTTATCACAAGATCAATAAATATCTTTAGAGAAACTTCACAGAGAATGTAATAAAACACCATAGAATGCCCAAAAATGATCTCTTATGTATGGATGATAATTATTCACCTGCTAATCTAAAAGTATAGGCATAAAAGGCACTCTGTTTCCCACTCCATCTCATCATGTTTGAATAATCACTCCATCCTCCTATGTGATACCACCCTGATTACACCATTTGATAAGGTTTTCACTACCACTTTCTTGCCTTGGTGCTCAAATTGCATCTCTATTTTATCTAATTTAGAAGTGAACTCATGGAGAGACTTCATCTAGGTCATGTTAAGAATAAAATCATAATCTTATGGGTCAAATATATAGAAATCTCCCACAATGTCATAATCACCCATTCGCATGTGTAGACTGATAATCATGCGAGTGCTCCATAACTTATGCCCACTAGCTACAATTACTATGAATCCCTAATGCTATTGAGTTTGAATAACGTTCTACTTAATCAGTCTCACTAAGATAAAATTATTTCTAGAACCTGTATCAACCAATGTAATAACTAATTGTCGTTGTATTACACTCCTTACCCTAAAGTTTATAGCTTTCTGAGAACCTCAAATTCATGCAAAAGCTTCCTTTTCCACCTGATTAATTTTATGATGTGTTCTCCTCATCACTACCCTCATAATCAAATTTTATTTTTTTTATCCTATAATTTTCACTCCTTGGCTGAAAATTATTCTATATGGGTATGTGCAAGATCATGAGGGGCCAAACTATGCCCTTAAGTGGCAATGAAAAATCAGCAAATCAGGGTTAGTTAACTTGACGTGAAAATTTCAACTAGCTATCAACCTAATATCAAAAGGTTGTAAGAATAGAATCTATAGAAAATTGAATGTAGTTTCTAAACTACTAGGTCTTTTTTGAAAAAACATGTTAATATGATTGGTGAAAAATATAGATTTCAATGCAGCGGTAAAAAAATTTCAGGAAAAAAATAATTAGGTGTATGTCTGACCACCTTAATCATAATCAAATGATAATATTTAATTATAATATTTTATATATAAGTAGTAGACTCATGTATAGATGTGATGCATATTTTTTGTAATTTTATTCCAAAAAAAAATTAATTATCAATTTTCTGCTACAACATTTTCAGAATTAAAAAATCCCTTGTCTGACCACCTTAACTCATTGAAAACTTTACAAAATTCAAAAAAAATAAATTCCTTATATAGTAGGCGAAGCATAGAATGTGACGCATTTTTTTGATTTCAAAAATGTTATACCGTCTGAAAGTTATAGCCATTTTTCAATCAGTATGTAAATCAACACTTTAGAGGTAACTCAATTAGAAAATAACTAATAATTACTTACCGAATTCAAAATTTGACAGCAATTATATCGATAGAAAGCTGATAATCTCCTTAAGATACCCTTTTTGTTTCATCAAATTTGGGTGAAAAAAAAGGCGTCAGCTACATGGTCGAAGTCTGGAACTTAGTGAAACTAGGGAAAAACATGTTTTTTGTGAAATTTTTATAGTTGACCATGTATGTTTGGTGCACAAAGCAATACCGAGCCTATTCGGGTACCCGAAAATCCCAGCAGAATTTTGATTTTTAAATTTTCCCTCCCCTTTGTCCCTCTTAATTTTTTTCCAACTCCTTTCTCCCTCCCATTTTTCCATCCTTCATATGATATATTATATATCAAAAAATATATATTAGATTATATATTAAATATTATATAATATCTATTATTTATTAAATATTATATAATATATATTAATATTAAATGTTACATTATATATCATATATTATATATTATTTTATATGTATTTTACAATATATCACATAATATCTTCATAGTTAAATTGTATGTAATATATA
>MU225193.1:4104488-4127996 GCA_018584345.1 Thuja plicata | reverse complement strand
ACATTAGAATGCTCAGGTGTGTCCCAATGGGTCCTAACACCCCATTGGACATACTTAAGCATTCTAATTTGTCAAAAGGGGTCATGGGTCTTTGTAGGGGTCCTAACGTGTGATGAGGCATACTAGGACCTCTAGGAAGACCCCATGACCCCTTTCAACACATTAGAACACTCAAGTGTGTCCTAAGGGGTTGTAGGACCACTTGGGACACACTTGAACATTCCAATATTTCAAAAGGGGTCATCGGTTCTTCCTAGGGGTCCTAACACATGATAAGGTTTACTAGGAGCCCTAGGAAGTCCTCATGACCCCTTTCAACACATTAGAACACTCAAGTGTGTCCTAAGGGGTCATAGTACCCCTTGGGACACACTTGATCATTCCAATGTCTCAAAAGGGGTCATGGGGTATTCCTAGGGGTCCTAACACGTGATAAGGCATACTAGGACTCCTAGGAAGATCCAATGGCCCCTTTTGACACATTAGAACACTCAAGTGTATCTTAAGGGGTGTTAGGACTGCTTGGGACACACATGAACATTCTAATGTGTCAAAGGGGTCATGGGGTATATTTAGGGGTCCTAACATGTGAGAAGGTGTACTAGGACCCTTACGAAGCCCTTGTGATCCCTTTTGACACATTAAGACACTCAAGTGTGTTCGAAGGGGTCGTAGGACCCCTTGGGACACACTTGAGAATTCCAATATGTCAAAAGGGGTCATGGGATCTTGCTAAGGGTCCTAACGAGTGATAAGGTGTACTAGGACCCCTAAGAAGAACCCATGCCCCTTTTGACACATTAGATTACTCGAGTGTGTCCTAAGGGGTGTTAAAACTACTTGGGACATACTTCAGCATTTCAATGTGTCAAAAGGGGTCATGGGATCTTCCTAGAGGTCTTAAAACATGATAAACCATACTACAACCCTTAGGAAGTCCTCATGACTCTTTTTGACACATTGGAATGCTCAAGTGTATCCCAAGGGGTCCTAACACCCCTTGGGACACACTTGAGAATTTCATTGTGTCAAAAGGGGTCATGGGATCTTCCTAGCAGTCCAAATGAATGATAAGGCATACTAGGACCCCTAGGAAGACCCCATGACCCCTTTTGACACATTAGAACACTCAGGTATGTTTTAAGGGGTTATAAGACCCCTTAGGACACACTTGATCTTTCCAATATCTCAAAAGGGGTCATGGGATCTTCCTAGGGGTCCTATCACATGGTAAGGCATACTAGGACTCCTAAGAAGTCCTCATGACCCCTTTTGCAACATTAGAAGACTCAATTGTGTCCTAAGGGGTCATAGGACTCCTTGGGACACACTTGAATATTCTAATGTGTCCAAAGGGGTCATGGGGCCTTCCTAGGGGTCCTCATACATGATAAGGCATACAAGGACTCCTAGGAAGACCCCATGACCCCTTTTGACATATTAGAAAACTCAAGTATGTCCTAAGGGGTGTTAGGACCACTTGGGTCACACTTGAACATTCCAATGTGTCAAAAGCAGTCATGGGGTCTTCCTAGAGGTCCTAACATATGATAAGCCATACGAGGACCCCTAGGAAGTCCTCATGACTCCTTTTGACACATTGGAATTCTCAAGTGTGTCCCAAGGGGTTCTAACACATGATACAGAATACTAGGACACCTAGGAAGACCCCATGACCCCTTTTGACACATTAGAACACTCAGGTATGTCCTAAGGGGTTGTAAGACCCCTTGGGGCACACTTGAGCATTCCAATGTCTCAAAAGATGTCATGGGGTATTGCTAAAGGTCCTATCATATGATAAGGCATACTAGGACTCATAAGAAGTCCTCATGACCCCTTTCAACACATTAGAACACTCAAGTGTGTCCTAAGGGGTTGTAGGACCCTTTGGGATACAATTGAGTATTCCAATGTGTCAATTGTGGTCATGGGGTGTTACTAGGGGTCCTAACACCTAATAAGACATACTAGGACCCCTAGGATGACCCCATGACCCTTTTTGACATATTAGAACACTCAAGTGTATCCTAAGGAGTGTTATGACCCCTTGGGACACACATGAGCATTCCAATGTGTCAAAAGGGGTCATGGGGTCTTCTTAGGGGTCCTAACATGTGATAAGACATACTAGGACCCCCAAGAAGTCCTTATGATCCCTTTCAACACATTAGAACACTCAAGTGTGTCCTAAAGGGTTGTAGGACCCCTTGGAATACACTTTAGCATTCCAATGTCTCAAAAGGAGTCATGGGGTCTTCCTAGGGGTCCTAATGTATTATAAGGCATATTAGGGCCCCTAGAAAGTCCTCATGATCCGTTTCAACACATTAGAACACTCAAGTGTGTCCTAAGCGGTGGTAGGACCCCTTGGGACACACTTGAGAATTTCAATGTGTCAAAAGGGGTCATGGGGTCTTCCTAGGAGTCCTAACGTGTGATAAGGCATACTAGGACCCCTAGGAAGACCCCATGACCCCTTTTAACACATTACAACACTCAAGTGTGTCCTAAAGGGTGTTAGGACCCCTTGGAACATACATGAGTATTCCAATGTGTTGAAAGGGGTCATGTAGTCTTCTTAGGCATTCTAACATGTGATAAGGAATACTAGGACCCCTTAGAAGTCCTAATGACCCCTTTTGACACATTAGAACACTCAAGTGTGTCCTAAGGGGTTGTAGGGCCCTTTGGAACACATATGAGCACTCAAATGTGTCAAAAGGGGTCATGGGGTATTCCTAGGGGTCCTAACATAGGATAAGACATACTAAGATCCCTAGGAAGACCCCATGACCTATTTTAACACATTATAACACTCAAGTGTGTCTTAAGGGGTGTTAGGACCCCTTAGGATACACATGAGCATTCCAATGTTTTGAAAGGGGTCATGGGGTCTATTTAGGGGTCCTAACATGTGATAAGGTGTACTAGGACCCCTAAGAAGTCCTCATGACCCCTTTCAACACATTAAGGCACTCAAGTGTGTCCAAAGGGTGGTATGACCCCTTGGGACACACTTGAGCATTCCAATGTGTCAAAAGGGGTCGTGTGGTCTTCCTAACGAACCTAACGCATGATAAGACATACTAGAAACCCTAGGAAGACCCCATGACCCCTTTTTCCATATTAAAACACTCAAGTGTGTCCAAAGGGGTGTTAGGACCGCTTGGGACACACTTGAGCATTCCAATTTGTCGAAAGGGGTCATGCAGTCTTCCTAGATGTCCTAACATGTGATAACCCATACTAGGAACCCTAGGAAGTCCTCATGACTCCTTTTGACACATTGGAATGCTCAAGTGTGTCCCAAGAGGTCCTAACACCCCTTAGGACACACTTGAGTATTCCAATGTCTCAAAAGGGGTCATGACATCTTCCTAAGGGTCCTAACAAATAATAAGGTGTCCTAGGACCCCTAGGAAGACCCTATGACCCCTTTTGACACATTAGAACATAGAAGTATGTCCTAAGGGGTTGTAGGACCCCTTGGGACACACCGTAGCATTTCAGTGTCTCAAAAGGGGTCATGGTGTCTTCCTAGGGGTCCTTTCACATAATAAGGCATACTAGGACCCTTAAGAAGTCCTCATGATCCCTTTTGATGTATTAGAACATTCAAGTGTGTCCTAAGGGGTCGTAGGATCCCTTGGGACACACTTGAGTATTCCAATGTGTCAAACATGGTCATGGGGTCTTCTTAGGGGTCCTAACACGTGATAAGGCATATTAGGACCCTTAGGAAGACCCCATGACCTCTTTTGACACATTAGAACATTCAAGTGTGTCCTAAGGTGTGTTAGGACCCCTTGGGAGAAACATGAGCACTTCAATGTGTCGAAAGGGGTCATGGGGTCTTCTTAGGGTTCCTAACATGTGATAAGGCATACTAAGACGCCTAGGAAGTCCTTATGACCCCTTTCAACACATTAGAACACTCAAGTGTGTCCTAAGGGGTTGTAGGACCCTTGGGACACACTTGAGCATTCCATTGTGTCAAAATGGGTCATGGAGTCTTCCTAGGGGTCCTAACATGTTATAAGGCATATTAGGACCCCTAAGAAGTCCTCATGACCCCTTTCAACACATTAGAACACTCAAGTGTGTCCTAAGGGGTCGTAGGACTCCTTAGGACACACTTGAGAATTTCAATGTGTCAAAAGGGGTCATGGGGTCTTATTAGGTATCCTAACGCGTGATAAGGCATACTAGGACCCCTAGGAAGACCCCATGACCCTTTTTTAAATATTACAACACTCAAGTGTCTCCTAAGGGGTGTTAGGACCCATTGGGACACATATGAGCATTCCATTATGTCAAAAGGGGTCATGCGGTCTTCTTAGGGGTCCTAACACATGATAAGATGTACTAGCACCCCTAGGAAGTCCTAATGACCCCTTTCGATACATTAGAACACTCAAGTGTGTCCTAATGGGTCATAGTTACCCTTGGGACACACTTGAGCATTCCAATATGTCAAAAGGGGTCATCTAGGGGTCATAACGCTCGATAAGGCATACTACGACCCTTAGAAAGTCTTTATCACCCCTTTTAACACATTAGAACACTCAAGTGTGTTCTAAGGGGTTGTAGGACCCCTTGGGACACACTTGAGCATTTTAATGTGTCAAAAGGGGTCATGGGGTCTTCTTAGGGGTCATAACATGTGATAAGGCATACTAGGACCCTTAGGAAGTGTGCATGACCCCTTTCGAGACATTAGAACACTCAAGTGTGTTCTAAGGGTTTGTAGGACACTTTGGGACACACTTGAGCATTCCAATATGTCAAAAGGGGTCATGGGGTCTTCCTAGGTGTCCACTAACACATGATAAGGCCTACTAGGACACCTAAGAAGAGCCCATGACCCCTTTTGACATATTAGAACTCTCAAGCATGTCCTAAGGGGTGTAAGGGCTCCTTGGGAGACACTTGAGCATTCCAATGAGTCGAAAGGGGTTATAGGATCTTCGTAGGGGTGCTAACATTTGATAAGCCATACTAGTACCCCTAGGAAGTCCTCATGACCCCTTTCCATACATTGAAATGATCAAGTGTGTCCCAAGGGGTCCTAGCACCCCTTGGGACACACTTGAGCATTCCAATGTGTTAAAAGAGGTCATGGGGTATTCCTAGGGGTTCTAATGCATGATAAGGTGTACTAGGACTGCTAGGAAGACCCCATGACCCCTTTTGACACATTAGAATACTTAAGTGTGTCCTAAGTGGTCGTAGGACCCCTTGGGACACACTTGAGTGTTCCAATGTGTCAAAAGGAGTTATGGAGTCTTCCTAAGGGTCCTAATGTGTGATAAGGCATACTAGGACCCTTAGAAAGTCCTCATGACCCCTTCTGACACAATAGAACACTCAAGTGTGTTCTAAGGGGTTGGTGTACACTTTGGGACACACTTGAGCATTCCAATGTGTCAGAAGGGGTCATGGGGTCTTCCTAGGTGTCCACTAACGCATTCTAAGGCATACTAGGAGACCTAGGAAGACCCCATGACCCCTTTTAAAATATTAGAACACTCAAGTGTGTCCTAAGGGTTGTTAGGACCCCTTAGAACACACTTGAGAATTCCAATATGTCGAAAGGGGTCATGGGGCCTTCCTAGAGGTCCTAACACGTGATAAGCAGTGAGGGTCAGTTGAAATTAGCTTCATAGTGTATCTTTCAAACTATCCATGTTGGCATCAAAATATATTCTCTATCAGCTCTGATTGGCCAGGTAAACACTAGTGACAATCCTCTTCCATCCATGGAGTCACTGGAATGCTCACGACCACGTTCGACCCAAGTGACCCCAAGGTGTACTAAGCATGATCTAGTAGCAATCTTCCAAAGCTCATATCTCAGACCACATGATAGGTATTAACAAATAGTTAGGGGCTATGTGTATGTGTTGCAAATTTCTATAATAACCTCTCTCAGTTTTGGGCGATTCAAATTCGTTTTCATTTGGCAAGGCAATCTCAATCGATGCCAAAACTTGCAGTGAGGGTCAGTTGAAAGTAGCTCCATAGTGTATCTTTCAAACTGTCTATCCTAGCATCAAACTATCTGCTCCATCACCTTTGATTGGCAGGTTAAACGCTAGTGACAACCCAATTCCACCCACGGAGTAACTGGAATTCTCACGACCAAAGTGACCCCAAGGTGCACTAAGCATGAGAGGGAAGTGATCTTCCAAAGCTTGTATCTCAGACCTCTTGAAAGGCACCTATAAACCATTAGGGACTACAAGATTTTTTTGCAGAGGTTTACAATAACCTCTCTCGGTTTTGGGTGATTCAAATTCATTTACATTTGGCAAGGCAATCTCAGTCGATGCCAAAACTTGCAATGAGTGTTAGTTGAAAGTAGCTCCATAGTGTATCTTTCAAAAAGTCCTTCTTGGCATCAAATTATCTACTCCATCAGCTTTGGTTGGCTAGGTAAATACTAGTGACAACCTCGTTCTATCTACGGAGTCAGTGGAACTCTCACGACCATGTTCGACCCAAGTGACCTCAAGGTGCACTAAGCGCGATTGGGCAGTGATCTTCCAAGGCTCGTATCTCGGCCTCGTGAGAGGTATTGAAAAACTATCAGGGACTAAAAAATTGTGTTGCAGAGGTCTACAATAAATTCTCTAGAATTTTGGTGATTCAAATTTATTTACATTTGGAAAAGCAATCTCAGTCCATGCCAAAACTTGCAGTGAGGGTTAGTTGAAAGTAGCTCTATAGTGTATCTTTCAAACTATCCATCCTAGCATCAAACCACCTGATCCATCAGCTTTGGTTAGCTGAGTAAACACTAGTGAAAACCACATTCCATCCATGGAGTCACTGGAATGCTCATGACCACGTTCGACCCAAGTGACCCCAAAGTGCACTAAGCTCGATTAGGCAGTGATATTCCAAGGCTTGTATCTTAGATCTTGTGACAGGTATCGATAAACCGTTAGGGGATACAAAATCATGTTGTAGATTTCTAAAATAAACTCTCTCAATTTTGGGTGATTTGAATTCATCTACATTTGGCAAGGAAATCTCAGTCCATGCCAAAACTTGGAGTGAGGGTTAGTTGAAAGTAGCTCCATAGTGTATCTTTCAAACCGTCCATCCAAGCATCAATCCATTTGCTCCATCAGCTCTAGTTGGGTGGGTAAACTCTAGTGACAACCCCATTCTATCCATGGAATCACTGAAATAATCACGCCCACATTCGACCCAAGTGACCCCAAGCTGCACTAAGCTCGATTGGAAAGCAATCTTCAATGGCTCGTATCTCAGACCTCGAGAGAGGTATCAAAAAACTATTAGGGGCTATAGGATCTTGTTGCAGAGGTCTACAATAACCTCTCTCAATTTTTTGTGATTCAAATTTTCTCACATTTGGTAAGGCAATCTTAGTTGATGCCAAAACTTGCAGTGAGGGTTAGTTGAAAGTAGCTCCATAGTGTATCTTTCAAACCGTTTGTCTTGACATCGAAACCTCTACTTCATCAAATCTAGTTTTCCAGGTAAACACTAGTGACAACCCTGTTCCATCCATGGAGTCACTAGAATGCTCGCAACCACGTTCAACCCAAGTGACCCTAAGGTACACTAAGCATGATTGGGCAGTGATATTCCAAGGCTCATATTTTAAACCTTGTGAGAGGTATCAACAAACTATTAGGGGCTACATGATCATGTTGCAAAGGTCTACAATAACCTCTCTCAATTTTGGGCGATTCAGATTCATTTGCATTTGGCAAGGAAATCTCAGTCGATGCCAAAACATGCAGTGAGGGTTAGTTGAAAGTAGCTCCGTATTGTATCTTTCAAACCGTCCATCCTGGAATCAAACTGTCTACTCCATCAGCTCTGGTTGGCTGGGTAAACTCTATTGAAAACCCCATTCCATCCAAGGAGTCACTGGAACACTCCCGACCACGTTTGACCCAAGTGACTCCAAGGTGCACTAAGGGCGATTGAGAAGCGATGTTCCAAGGCTTGTATCTTGGACCTAGTGAGAGGTATTGACAAAATATTAGGAGATACAAGATTGTGTTACAGAGGTCTAAAATAACCTCTCTCAGTTTTTAGAGATTCTAATTTCTTTGCATTTGGCAAGGCAATCTCAATCGATGCCAAAACTTACAGTGAGGGTCAGTTGAAAGTAGCTCCGTAGTGTATCTTTCAAACCGTCCGTCTCGAAAATGAACTATCTACTACATTGGCTCCGCTTGGTTGGGTAAATTCTATTAAAAATCCCATTCCATCCATGGAGTCATTGGAACGCTCGCGACCATGTTCGACCCAAGTGACTCCAAGGTGCACTAAGCACGATTTGGCAGAGATATTCCAAGGATCATATCTTGGACCTCGTAAGAGGTATCAAAAATTTTTTAGGGGATACAAGATTGTGTTACATAGGTCTACAATAACCTCTCTCAGTTTTAGGCTATTCGACTTTGTTTACATTTGGTATGGCAATCTCAGTCGATGCCAAAACTTGCACTGAGGGTCAGTTGAAAGTAGCTCCATAGTGTATCTTTCAAACCGTCCATCCTAGCATCAAACTGTTTGCTCCATTGGCTCTAGTTGGCCGGGTAAATGCTAGTGATGACCCCATTCCATCCATGGAGTCACTGGAACATTTGTGACCATGTTTCACCCAAGTGAACCCAAGGTGCACTAAGCACGATTGGGTAGTGATGTTCCAAGGCTCATATCTTAGACCTTGTGAGAGGTATCGAAAAACCATCAGGGGCTATGTAATTGTGGTGCCGAGGTCTACAATAAACTATCTTGGCTTTGGGTGATTCGACTTCATTTGCATTTGGCAAAGAAATCTCAGTCAATGTGATGCGAAAACTTACAGTGAGGGTCTGTTTAAAGTAGCTCTCTAGTGTATCTTTCAAACCGTCTATCATGGCATCAAACCGTCTACTCCATCATCTCTAATTGGTTGAGTAAACACCAATGTCAACCCCATTCCACCCACGAAGTCACTGGGACACTCGGGACCACGCTTGACCTAAGTGACTCCAAGATATGTGACTAAGGACAACAAATTCATTACATCTATTAATTTATTACATATGGGTAATTTATTACATCTATTATAAAAAAATTCAAATAAATTGACATATAACTTCAAAAATATATAATTTAAGTCATAATGATAATCATAGTCAAGATATAACTTCACCATTCAATTCCATAAACATGAATAAAAAATGTTTATACAGAAGATGACATAAATATAACATAAAAATGAAAATGTTATATATATAAAAAGTATCAAAAGTATATCCATATATAAATATGGCACATGTCATTTTAAAATGTCTACAAAATCAATGTTTCAAGGTGTACAATGTGGCATATATGTCATCTCAAAATGTGCTAAGTGGCATCTCTAAATGACCACAACTAAAACTGCATCCTATGTCATAGGGGGATCATCAAAATGTAGCCTCTTTGAAGAACTATTTGGCTCTGATTGATCATGATTCAAAAATAAGTTCAAACCCAAGTTAGATTGCTTTTATATATATATATATATATATATATATATATATATATATATATATAATTCAAATACTAATTTAATTAGAATTATAATTGAATACAAACATCTGTATATGGCCTCTCTGCTGCCTACAATGATCAAGTGTCCTAACATAAGCCTTTTGTAGCGAAGGGACAATGACATCAAAACCAACTCCGACCTATAAATATATATTTTTTATAATGAGATTAGTCGAGTGGTGCAACATAGAGTAATAAATCTACAAAATAGGATGATAGCGTAATAAAATTACAAATTGATTGAACTAAAATTAAAACTTACATCTGCTGATTTGGGTAAGTGCACAAAGATGGGGGACCAAAAAGGGGGTATAAGATGCCACTATTTTCTGAAATCAGTAAAATCTGAACTTCAATGAGAAACTGAAGATAGTTACACTCAAAATTTTAAAATGTAACGAAAACAAGAGTTTTTCTACTCCCAATCTAGTTTCTAAACTACTAATTTATTTTAGAAATGGTGGAGATAAAGGCCCTCAAAAAGGGGGAGCATAAAAAGTAGTCCTGCTTTTTGTGAAAAAAACATAACATAGCATCTGGTGTGCTCCCCCTAAAATGTTAACTTTAAAAAAAAAAAAATTAATTGCTCTAGTGAGAAATTAGCTAGCACCACCTAGTTTATCCCAAATTTTTCTGCTAATTTTTTGATGAAAGTGTATTTTTTGCCATTTCCCGAAGTGACCACAACCTGAAAACGTGAAATATTTGTGTGCTCCCCTAGAAATCATTGAAAACTAATTGAAAATGAAAACTTTTTTTTAAAGTGTGTAGAATGGAGTCTAGTTTCTGAAAATGTAACATTTTTCAAAATTTGAAGAACGAGCCAAAATCTAAGCCCAAATGAATACACGTTGGTTTTTGACAAAAATCAAACATACTTAGAAAATAAATTTAAAATGAAAATTTGAACATAACGAGAATTCAAAATAAATTACATCATTAGATAGCTATCAGAGAGATCTACAATATCATGTCGTCTGATTTTATTGCTATTGAACCACATACAAACCTGACAAAGAGCACATGAGAAAAAAATGTTATTTTTTTCTATGTTTCCTAGAAAACACGTCTCGGGCCTATTTGAATCCTCCAGGCCTTTGGGTTGGAACTCCAAGGAAAATCAAGCCTTAGGCTTGGTAAATATCAATGTCATTACAAGGGTGTATGCCCTATACTTACTATAGGGCATACGCCCTATATGACATACACACTATAGGGTGTACACGCTATATTAGACACAAAATAACAAAAGGAGAGAGAGAAAGAGAGAGAGAGAGAGAGAGAGAGAGAGAGAGAGAGAGAGAGAGAGATTCCTCTTCAAGAGAATATAATTTGTTTTTTATTTGGTATAGATTTGCTAGGGAAAATTAGGCGGGAGACAAAACTATTAATTTCGGGTAACACCAACTTTGAATAGTTATCAAAGACTAAATATATATTGAAAACCAATCTTTATTTTTTTCTGCACTAGTTGTATATGTCATCTAAAACATATTCTAAAATTAGAGGAAAACAAGATTATTTGCATATATTCTATTGGTGGGAACTAGACCCTAGATTTTTAGCATTTTTTAGCAATTAAAAAATGGACTTAAAAAATTAAAAAAAACTATGTCAATTCTTATTCAATTATTTTTAGAAAAATTATAGGAATAAACTACATCCAATTTTACACATATCATTAGTTTACATCATTTTCAAATTCTAAACACAAATGCCACTTTTATGTCATTAAAGTTTAATAATTTTGCATGTTGTGGTCCTCTTCCTTTATAAAAGTGTGACACATGTTTTTACTTTTACCCCCAAATAACAAATAATATAAATTTTAGGCATAATGACCAAACGAAAATAATTACAATAATTTTCTTTCAATAAATAAGAAAAAGGGACTAAATCCCAACGTCGGGTCTGGTAAAGATCAAGCAAAAGATGAAGAAAACAAAGATCAATCAAATCCATACATGAACATAAAAAATGAACCTAATCCCACAGAAGAATCTTATTTCTCAAACAAAATATCAACCACTCAAAATGATTTCAAAAACTCTAATCAATCTCTCCTTAAATTCACACTCAAACCCTCAATCCAGTCATAATTTCTTCTAACAAAATTTCTCAAAATTTTCTCCCATCAAAACTAGAGAAACCCTCCCCCAAAACTTTAAAAAAAAATGCTATTAAATAGATTTCCAAGAGTTGTGTTGGAAGGGAATGAACTCCCAACCAATTCTAAACTAATGGTATAATAAAGTAACTCTAATAATAATAATAATAATAATAATAATAACACAACAGTGACAATATTTTGCCCACTTAATAATATTTTAACAAATACATCTAAGAACACACATATATACATACATTCACTTATTAATTATAACATATAGTGATGTATTATCAAACTAGTGATGTATTATGCAAACTAGTGACTAATGACCTCATAAAGATGAATATTTTAAATGAAAAAAATATATCAATCATGATATTAGCCATCAAGATCCAAAATGACTAAAATATAATTAATACTAAATGATCAAATAAGAAAATCCAAAAGCACAAACATCTTGAACATAGAAATAATCCAAAATGACATTAATGATCCATGAATGAAAAGTCAATAACATACATGACGAAACATAAGATCAACCAAGATATAGATAATAAAATTCACAAAACATCAACAAACACCATGAAATCACAATAAATGCAAACACGGGTTAAACCATATAGAATGAGGTATTAAGTGGGTCAGGCTTTGTCAGCCCAATAGTCTGATCGTTGACTTACGATATGCTTGTTCTTTAATCAGAACGATGGCATGTGATAATCTCAAGTTGGCTTTGGTACTATCTCCCTTCAACAACCATCAAGGATTTTAAGGGCACACTCAGACCTATGAAATCAGGTGAATTTGATGATTCATATGTGATAATGTACATGCAAAAGATAAATCTCTCTCTCTCACACACACACACACACATACACACACACACACACACACACACACACACACACACACACACACACTATTCCCTTTCTAGCCAATTAACTCATGGTTTTTCATTAGCCTATTTTCTCATGGTGGCATAGGCTAACTAGGACACAAAAGGGATCTTGGAGGATTTTTTCCTAGATATTTTGATTTGTGGATCATTCTTCGGTGCTTTGATGTAGTTTTCCATTTAACTATTTTAGAAATTCCTCTAGGACTGGTCCAGATCTTCAGTGGGAACTAGAGATTTCATGGTTAATATTTAATATTTATTCTTTCAAGAAAGCCATAAAATTAAATTCAAATATTTAACTTTAATTAATAAATGATTGTAGTGGGATAATAAAGTATTAAGTCATAAATACTAAATGTCCCCTTTCATTTTTAAAGTACATTAAATACACATAAAGAGGGATAAAATATAATAAATATTTTTACCATCCCACATTGATAATATGGGTGAGGGGTTCTTATGAAGAAGTTATAAATTGGATTGAAGTGCTCACTTTCAGTGGGCTAGAGTGATATTAACATTATGTTGTTTGATTTCTTGGATGTCTAATTTCTGGGCTTGGAGGAAAAAATCCCTCCCAGATGACATTCTTCTTGATGTTGAGAGATACAATCACAAGAATAAGATAGGTTCAAGGTAATAAGTCATTTGTGAGATTTACCATTTAAATCCATAGTATTTACAAATAGCTAGTGTTCAAATTTAAAAGGAAAGAGTTCCTTTCCATGTTGTATGGTTTGCTATTATAGTGACATGAATTGTATCAAAGCTACTAGTGAACAGTACTTGCACTACAGTAACTATGCGACATTTTCTATGCTATAGTGCTACAGTCTAGGAAGGAGGTGGAACAATTAATAATAAATTTTAAATTACTATAGGAGTCTAGAACCTCAGTTTGTAACTAATTTATACAATTTTGGGGGTGTTTTTTAAGGAGTTTCATTTGTTATGCTAAAGCTAGAGGGTTCCATACAAGACTGATAGAAGATGTACCATATCTGAAACTCTGGTTGGGCAGCATTTGTGGTATGTGTTTTACAAGTGACATCATAGTTTGAGTGTTATTGAGCATTTTTTGTGATATAGATTGAACATTAAAAAAATACAATATCCTGGCATTGGAATTCACAATGAAAGTAATGTAGATACACATTTTATTTAGAAAAATTATTGAGTTCTTAAAATTAATTCATTAACACTATCATTGTTATTTAGTAAGTTAGTGAACACTATGACTCAATTCTTATGATTAGGTTAAAGTGTGTTTGTATGCCAACTATTTGATATAATTGTTTGATAGTTCTGTTTAATATAATTATTGAGTATTTCAAAGAAGAGAAGGTGCAAAATATTTAGTGATAAAAAAGGGTGATTATTATATTGGTATCAAAGTAGTGTGTCCTACCATCCTAGGGGGTAGAATGCATAATGAGTAGATAGTGACATGACTTATTGGAGTGCACAACCATTATCAAATCATTATTACATATGAATAAATAAGGCATTATTAAATACAAGACAATAAGAACAAAGATATCTAGGAGAGAACTTAGGCATATGTGAAAAAAATACATATAATATGGGTGAAAGATGAGATCTAGGAGAAGAAAGGTTAATTAATATGCTTGAGGCTTTACAGCCAGGGAAACGACATGCAAAATAGAATATAGGAACCAAACCAATGCATGGACTTGATGATTTAGATGATGGATAGAAAATTAGGAATTGGTGTTAATGGTGGGAAAAATGGAGGTCAAAATGGTGGAAACAATAAGGGAAATAATGGTGAGAACCATAGACAAAAAAAGGTAATGGAGGTGGATAAACTGCTGAAAATTATGACCATACAGCTAGACCTAAGAGGATAGAGTATTCAAGGCCACTTATACCCACCTTTCCCTCTAGAGTTCTAGTAAAAATGGAGAGAAAGCCATAGATTATAGAGTTACAAGGACACTTTTAGAGAGATTGGGAAGTTGGAGGAGAATAATTCTGGGCATCTATCTCTTTCAGATAATATATAGATGTTAGGCTAAAGCATTTTCCTTGTACAGATCATGGTAGGGAACAACATAGTGATCAACAAAATAAATTGTGACATACCACATTACACTACTGTGATGGATCAAGGAAGACCACTACCAGGGAATGGGTACAAAAGGTTGATAATTATTTCCCATTAAACCCAATTCTAGAGGAGGAAACCATTAAATTTCCAGTGTTACACTTGGATGTCTTAGCGCACAAGTGGTGGAATCATGACATGGTCACCATGGAGCATGACTATATTACTTCATATGTGGAGTTCACAGAGAGTTTGATTGATCATTTTGATCAAAAGGATCCATACCTACACTTCAAGAAGTTATCCAAGAGCTTAAGGAATGGGGTTCAATTGAGACTTTCATATTGAAGTTTTAGAGCCTTTCGGTTCTAGTTATAGATATTTCACAAACGAGTTTATTCATTTTGTTTATGGATAGTTTGGCAGAGCCACTGAAGGGATGGATCAAGGGTTGTAATCCTTTGACATTCTAGGAAGCTTTCAAAAAGGTGAGAGATATGGATCCTTCATCATCAAAGGATAAATTTTAGTTAAAGGGACTTCCATCAAAGAAGGAGAAAGATAATAAATATTTACAAAGGATCCTCATCAGCCAAAGAAAGATTCAAACCATTTTGAATACGAGTAGTTAAATGATCTTAGGAGGACACTATGTTTCCATTGCAAAGATTCTTGGGATCCTTCATACAAGTGTTTAATCAAATAAAAAGAACATATGGGTATGTGCAAGATCATGAGGAGCCAAAAAGTGATGTGAAAAAAATCCACTTTTCACTCGTCCAAAAGTGCATGAAAACATTTGTTGACTTTTTAGTAGGCCTGGGTGTCAGTACACCTAGGAAAACATAACACCAAATCACAAGCCTAATTATGTACCCAAAAATATCGGGTACTTGAAACATGTGGCATAAATCAAAACCTGTGAGCTATTTTCCTCATTTCTCTCATCATTTTGGGATCAGAAAATGGCTCTAGATATCCTATACATGATATTTTTGGGTACCTTATTTATCTAATAACAAATTCAACTCCGCAGTATATATAGTAAGTAAATTCTTTGTATATTTTGATTAATTTATTTCATTTTGATGTTAAATGTAATTATTTTGGTTGAAATAGGGCTTTGTATTGATTTTTTTAATAATATATGAAATCAATTTGAAGTTTATATTTATTTTTTATTTAATCAGGCATGGCTGACAACAATGAAGAAAATAACCCTCCCCCACCAAATAACGATCCCCAAAACAATCCAGAACCACTTCAATACCCTAGATCTTTAGAGGATTTGATACAAGATAATTTGAAAACTATACGGGGCTTCCAAATCACATATCAGAATATAACTACATTAAGTCCCATGCTTGCCACCCTAAATACTATTGTTGAAAACTTTGACACACTTATGCAGCAACATAATGCTTCTCTTCATTGGCATGATGATATGCATGCCAAGTTTGATGATGGGCTTGACCATGATCAAGTTGCGGCCCTTAATATAACTAAAGAAGATATAGCCTCCCTTTTTGTGAATCCTAAAAATAGATTAAAATTTTACCCCAAAAATCCCAAATTATCAATTAAATGGTGCACAAACAATGCAATGCATACACAATTTTGGGATCATTGGTGGATGGTTTTTGATAAGCCACCCCATAGCAATTTGGAGCTCCCTTTCTATTTCATAAAAAAATTGTACGCTGAGTTTGTGCTTGGCCACAATGTTAATTATTGGAGCATGAGGCCCAACATGGGCGTAGGCGAAGGAGCTCCTTAGACTAGGCCATTTTCCTAGTGTAAAAAGGCCACTACCTTTTTCCCCCCCATTGATGCCTCACCCCTCCTCCAGTGTAGCATCCCGATATCATTATAGAGGCTACCTCACAGAGTATTAGGGCTATTCATATGCTAAGTGATCAGTTGATCATGCAGACCAGGTCATTGTTGCCTCCTGGTGTGGATGATGTTGGTGCATCGACATCTGACAATAGTTCACATGTATCCGTGCCCCATACTTGCATTATGTGCAAGAATTTGTGCCTCAGACTGCTTACTAATGCCGATACATATCAGTATGTTATTGATGAGGAGGATACATGAGACAGAGCTATAGAGGCTGCAACACCTCATGGAGCATTTGCATCTCATGAGAGTGCTGAGGAGGGGTACGCAGATCCATGGAGTCCTATTGATATGGTAAAAGTAAACATTATAAATAAATTTGTCACATGCCTTATTTAAATTTAAAATTATTTATTTATTTATATTAGTTTTAATGACTGCTTGCACTTATGTATATATATTTGGTCCATTTATGTTCAGTCGATGATAGAGGAGGAGTTGAGACATGTGGATGACACCACACTTTTGGTCATTTCATTTGGCCTTGACACCTATACGGTATATTATAAATTATGTACCCATTAGTTTTTATATCATTTGGTGTACATGCTTAAATCTCTATCAATTACAACAATAAAATTTATACATTTACTAATATAGTGTCATCTTATTATACTCTTGCAGGTATCAGCTGATGTCAGTGGGGGGCATGAGTGGGTTCCTTCTTCATGTGTTGACAAAGGAAAGGTAATTAATTGTTTAAGATTAATTATGCATGCATATGTATGCCACTTGTGTGCAGTAATAAATATTTTACATGGACTTTATTGTATAGGGTGTGGCTCTTGATGATGTCCCGACATAGGTTTGGGAACCTAGGCTAATAGGCATTTTGATTCAGAGTGATAGCCTGATTCTATGTAGACTTACATATTGTTATTTGTCTTTTGTAACTAGGGTTCTTATGATGAAGCACATTTATATCTAATTGACTATATTTTTTACTATCATAGGTTACTCCAATGTGAGGGAGGCCCCATGAGAATATTTCATATCTTTGTTGACCCAACCCATTATTCCAGAGGAGGGATGGGTATATGCACCAAGATGGGGGAGCAAAAAGGTGCCAAATACCTTTTTGGCCCCCATCTGCACATAGGGCACACACCCTATAGGGCGCACACCCTATGTCTTGGAGTACCCAATCCATAGGGTGCATGCCCTATAGCCCATGCTTCCCTATGGTTTGGGTAATTTAAATCATAGGGTGTGCACCCTATAGGGCATACGCCCTAATTTGTTCTATAAAATGTTTGGGCAGCCACTTTTGTGGTTATTTTCCTTCCCCAAACTCGCGACTTGTTGTTTTTATCTTCACAAAAATGTGTATGTGATTCATTGTGAGGTTTTCTCCATCAAACTGAAGAAAAAAATGGCTCCACAACGTCATCAAGGTCGAACCAGAAGAAGAGGTAAGTGACTCTACAACCATTAATGCTATGTTTATTGAAATTTAGGTTTAATTTTTAGATTTTATTCAAATTTGATTCTCAAAGTCTCTTGTCTTAAATTTTATGTTTAATTAGACTATTAAAATAGATTTTATTTTAATTTACAGGAATGAATGATATCCCCACAGAAAACCCTCAATCTTCTCCTCATGAACAAATGAATGCTGAAAATAACCAAGAAAATTAACCCCAACTGCCCTCACCAATTGAGAAACCTCCTCTTGGAAAAAATGAAAACCTGATAAACCAAATAGAAAGAGGGAAAACAGAAATAGAATCTTTAATTAGGAGGTTAAAAGATTCTATTGGTACAAATCCTAGAAGGGAAACACTTTCAAAATCATTAGAATTGATATTGAACCACATAGGTTCAGTTAGTGGGAAACTAAATTTATTGAATGACAAAAGAGAAGAATAAAAACAATATTATGCAAATAAGTTATCATATGAGGACATAAAAAAAAAAAAAATCACAAAAGAGGACATTTGCAAACTCTTTAAAAAGCCAGGGGAAATTGAAACTCTTAAACCCACAACAAGGAGGATCCCAATTCATTGGTTCTTGAGTGAAGATATAAAAATAGATTTTTGGGAGAGATGGTGGATGGTCTTTAATTCCCCTCCCTGTAATAATCATGAGGTTCCTATCTTTTTCCTGAGGAAACTCTATTGTGAGTTTTTCCTGAAGGAACTGCCAAATTATTTTGACTTTCTAGAGTCTTAGGGTAGAGGTGGGGGGTCATCATTTGAGAGACCTATGGCATGTCATGACCCTAATGCACCAAGGTTTCCCAGTGGCAAGCCATAGGTGGATCATGCTAGTATTCCTTCCAATGTCAAGCAATATGTGGAGGTGGACACACAAGGCATGATTAGTGCTTTGAAAAAATTCTCATTCAGTGCACCACTCCTCTAGTCGAGGGTGACCATGGTCAGTCTGCGATGGGTCATTTTTGTCATTCTTGTGAATCCCTATGCACATTTGGTATTGCCGAGAGAGAGGAAGAGGATGATGGACTCATGACTGATGATTTTCTCAATGCAACATTTTGCATTGATACACAGGTAAAGAGTGAATTTAATTAAATTAGTATCTATTTTTTATGATGAAAATTCAGGGAAAGAGTGTTAGTGGCAGTGGGAATGATCACCCAGACCCTTTATAAACTACCACATCAAATCCACAAGTATGTATCAAATAAAACATTTTTTAAAGTATACATTTGATTATTCTATAATTATATGGATGTTTGTCTCATAACTTATTGTGCATGTACATTAGTTCACTGTTGGACCATTGACATTGACTTTAGATAGTGAAGGGCCTCGTTCACATTTTGTTGAGGTATGTTTATTTTTATGTTAATTTGATTTACTTGATTATATTTAATTAATAAATGAATGAATAACTAAATTAGTAGACAAATTATGGTCAAAATCCAGAGTCAAAGTTGTCATGACAATGATCACATTCCTTCACCTAGCTTTGTGATGACATCATTTAGTCCACAGGTATATATGTAATAATGCATTATAATTCACAAGTCAGTGGTTTGTTCTTATAGTAATGGTTGTCTTATAAATTACCATACATGTGGACTAGTTTGATGCTAGAGCTATGACATCGACATCGCACACTGAAGGATGCGGTGGCATCTTCACAGAGGTATCATTTATTAATTACTGGGGTTGTAAAATATTATAGGTATTCTTGATAACTACACAATACTCTTGTTGTTTCATTTTCAGTTAATGATAGCAGAGACTCCTCCTTTTGTTCGTAATAGTTTGAATCATGGAGTAGCTGCAACTATAGCTAGTTATGATGCATTGACCGAGGTATGAAAGAGATAACTTAATTAGAATTGTTATTTTAATAGTTTGTATTGAAAATTTTAATGATATTAATGTGTGTATTTTAAATATTATTTTGATCATTGTTGTAGGGACTCATTACTCCATATCATCAACGTGCCCCTTTGGTACAGATGTACATAGTGACTATTTGTTAGCGGTAAGAAAATACTCTATTTTATGTCATCCTATAATTAAATTTATTATATTAGTTATTGATGTTTATACTTTTTATTTTATCAGCTCGAGTTGCAAAAGAGTCTAGACAGGAGGACTAGTGAGCACACTCAGAAGAGTACTACATCTCCATTGACACGACGATCGAAGATAGCCTGAGATTTGTTTTCTTCCCCTTCCGGGAGATGACTAGATTAGGGATAATCATTGTACACCAATATGGCATTACTGGACATATTTTTTGATATTGTATAAGTGACATGTTCTATGTCCATTTGGCTTTCACGATGCCAATTTAACTTTATTAGACATATTTGATCTATGAAATTATTGAGAATATATATTTTTCTTCATGCTCTATGAATATATCATGTGTACTGATGTAGACTACTTTATATTTATGTGGATATCTTATGCTTTGTAAATTGCTTTTCTTATATTTATGTTTGCACTTGTATCTATGTATATTGTTATTGAATGATTCATACTTAATAGAATATGCATGTTTCATTTCATAAACCTAGACTTGTAATTTTCATTCCAACACCTTAATGAAATGATAATAGTTCATATAAGATTAAAAAAATATCAATCCTACCCAATTTTAGTCCTATTGGAGCATTTTGACCACCTGGACCTATTTAGGGCACTACAAGAACGTTAAGGGATGCACCAGTATATTGTGGTCCTGATTGTTTGAATCAGTTGTGAAGAATAAAAAGGTTATTCCTGGCATTTACACATCAAATTGAAGGTGTTAGCGGAGATGGTTCGATATTAGGATGAGCGGTTTTCAAAATATGCAATGTTTCAGCTTTCAACTACGCAACATTGCACATATTTGCATCAACCAAGATTGGGTCGGTAAATGAAAATGAAAGTGAATCTCCAAAATCCAAGATAGGTTATTGCAGACATCCATGACATGGTCTTTTATCACTTGACAACTCATCAATACCCCTCAGGAGCTCTGAGAAATAGACTCCTTAATATCGACAATTTTGTTGCCTGGTGCACCTTGAGGGACACTTGGCTCCATAGTGGTCGACAATGTTCAAACCTCTTCGCCTCCATGGTAGGGTCATTCCTAGAATTCAACTAGAATTTTGAAGCTTTTAGTAGGGATAGTTCGATGCCATGATGAGCAGTTTTCAAGATATGCAATGTGTCAACATTCAACTACGCAACATTGCAAGTTTTGGCATCAACCGAGATTGGGTTGCCAAATGAAAAAATAAGTGAATTTCCAAAAAAAAAGATATGTTATTGTAGGTCTCTGTGACATGGTTCTGTAGCACTTGATAGATCATTGATACCCCTTGGGAGCTTCGAGAAATAGACTCCTGAATATCGGCAATTTTGTTGCCAGGTGCACCTTGAAGGACACTTGGCTCCATAGCGGTCGATAATGTTTGATCCTCTTCACCTCCATGGCAGGTTCATTACTAGAATTCATCCAAAATTCCATATTTTTTGGTGGAGAAGGTTTGATGCCACTATGAGTGGTTTTCAAGATATGCAATGTGTCAGCATTCAACTTCGCAACATTGCAAGTTTTGGCATCAACCGAGATTGGGTCGGAAAATGAAAATGGAAGTGAATCTCTAGAAATTGAGATAGATTATTGTAGGCATCCATGACATGGTTATGTAGCACTTGATGACTTGTTGATACCGCTAGGGGGTTCCAATAAATGGCCTCCTGAATATTGGCAATTTTGTTGCCTGGTGCACCTTGAGGGACACTTGGCTCCTTAGCAATCAGAAATGTTTGAGCCTCTTTGCCTCCATGGAAGGGTCATTCCTAGCATTCACCTGGCATTCTGGAGTTGTTGGTAGAGATGATTTGATACCATGACAAGTGGTTTTCAAGATATGCAATGTGTCAGCATTCAACTGTGCAACATTGCAAGTTTTGGCATCAACTGAGATTGGGTCGACAAATGAAAATAGAAGTGAATCTCCAAAAAAAGAGATAGGTTATTGTAGGCCTCTTTGAAATGGTCTCGTATAACTTGATAGATCATCAATACCCCTTAGGAGATTTGAGAAATGGACTCCAAAATATCCATAATTTTGCTGCCTGGTGCACCTTAAGGGACACTTGGCTCCATAGGGGTTGGTAACGTTTGAGCCTCTTTGCCTCCATGGAAGGGTCATCCCTAGAATTCATCTGGCATTTTGGAGCTATTGGCAGAGATAGTTTGATGCTAGGATGAGAAGTTTTCAAGATATGCAATGTGTCAGCATTCAACTGTGCAACATTGCAAGTTTTGGCATCAACCGAGATTGGTTTAGCAAATGAAAACGAAAGCGAATCTCCAAAAATAGAGATAGGTTATTGTAGAAATCTGTATCATAGTCTTGTAGCACTTGATGGATCATTGATACCCCTTGGGAGCTCTGAGAAACATACTCTTGAATATCAACAATCTTGTTTCCTCGTGAGCCTTGAGGGACACTTGGCTCCATAGTGGTCGACAATGTTTGAGCCTCTTTGCCTTCATGTTAGGGTCATTCCTAGAATTCACCTGACATTCCATAGCTATTGGTAGAGATAGTTTAATGCTACCATGAGTGATTTTCAATAAATTCAATGTGACGACATTCAACTGCACAACATTGCAAGTTTTGGCATCAACCGAGATTGGGTCAGAAAATGAAAATGGAAGTGAATCTCCAAAAATTAAGATAGTTTATTGTAGGAATCTATGACACAGTCTTGTATCACTTGATGGATTTTTTATACCCATCAGGAGCTCTGAGAAATAGACTACTAAATATTGAGAATTTTGTTGCCTATGTTGGAGATTTGATTCTTAATAGTTGATTGATTGTATGTTTGTCATTGATGACAACATATAATACACAACAGTACTTCTGTATGTACTTATCCATATGATGAAATGAAGACTTGCATGGATAGATACATGTTTTTGACATGTTTATTATGCTATGTTCATACATGCAGACCTAGATATGACGTTTCAGTAAAGATATGTAATTATGTTATTAACGGTTACAGTTCTGGAGGAATAACGATTTAAGGTTGATGTATGTAATGTGTTTATTGAGTTGCGCCTGTCTTCAAGATATGAATGTTTATATTCATGATGAGTTATGAGTTGTTGATATTAATCTAAAGGCACCAAACATGTTTCAAGAAGATTACAAAGTTATGGTTAAATTGGTGAAGCTGACTTAGTGAAGCAACATGACTATTCAATTTATACTTGTGCAGTTGTAATTATGCTTGCATGCTTAGTAGAACTGAAAAGGATGTTATGAAGAGTTGTCTAACAGGTCCCATGATCTCATACTTGGAGTACGTACTTATAGAAGGTCATTTTTCATAAGAAGAGTTGCGAAAGCCAGAGATAAGAAAAGCAGAGCAGAGTGTTAAAGCAGCAGAGCTATATTTATCATATGTTGATAATATAGATATTGAAGTAGAAGCTTTCAGAACATAGAGAAGATTG
>MU225193.1:4083692-4099521 GCA_018584345.1 Thuja plicata | reverse complement strand
AAAAAGAGAGAGAGAGAGAGAGAGAGAGAGAGAGAGAGAGAGAGAGAGAGAGAGAGAGAGAGAGAGGCATATGTGATAAGGTGGAAGAGAGAGGGAGGGGGTGAGATACATGGGTGAGAAGGCTCCTACAACCCCTAATGACACCTTATGACACATTACGAAGCTAAAGAGTACAACTTAGGGGTCATAAGATGTCTTAAGAGGTCTTAAGACCTATTAATGGGTCCTACAACCCCTTATGACATGTTACAACCCATTAGGAAGCCTAAGAGTGCATCTTACGGGTCGTAAGGTGTCATAAGGGGTCCTAAGACCCATTAATGGTTCCTACAATCCCTTTTGTAACCTTAAAAGCCATTAGGAAACCTAAGAGTACATCATAGGGGTCCTAAGGTGTCATAAGGGGTCTTATGACCTATTAATGGGTCCTACAACCCCTTATGACACCTTACAACCCATTAGAAAGCCTAAGATTACATATTAGGGGTCGTAAGGTGGCTTAAGGGGTCTTAGGACCCATTAAGACCCCTTATGACATGTTACAACCCATTAGGAAGCCTAAGAGTGCATCTTAGGGGTCGTAAGGTATCATAAGGGTTCCAAGGACCCATTAATGGGTCCTACAAACCCTTAATACACCTTATGACCCCTAAGATTACTCTTAGGCTTCCTAATGGGTCGTAAGGTGTCATAAGGGGTCATAAGACCCATTAATAAGTCCTAAGACCCCTTAAGACACCTTACAACCCCTAATATGTACTCTTAGGCTTCCTAATGGGTCGTAAGACCCCTTATCACACCTTACAACTCATTAGGAAGCCTAAGAGTACATCTTAGGGGTCGTAAGATATCTTAATGGGTCCTAATACTCATTAATTGGTCCTACAGCCCCTTTTGACACCTTATGACCAATTAGGAAGCCTAAGAGTACATTGTAGGAGTCATATGGTGTCTTAAGGGGTCTTAGGACCCATTAATGAGTCCTACGACCCCTTATGACACATTACAACCCGTTATGAAGCCTAAGAGTACATATTACGGGTTGTAAGGTGTCTTAAGGCATCCTAAGATCCATTAATGGGTCCTACAACCCCTTATGACACCTTACAACCCTAGGAATCCTAAGAGTATATCTTAGGGGTCATAAGGTGTCTTAAGGGGTCCTAGCATCCATTAGTGGCTCCTACGAACCCTTATGACACCTTACAACCCAGTAGGAAGCCTAAGAGTACCTCTTAGGGGTCTTAAGGGGTCTTATGGTGTCCTCAAACACATTAATATGTTCTACGACCCCTTGAGACCCATTAAAGTGTACTAGGAACCCTAAGATGTATTCTTAGGGTATGTAAGGGGTTGTAAGGTGTCTTAATGGGTCCTACGACCCCTTATGTCACCTTACAACCCATTAGGAAGCCTAAGAGTAAATATTAGGGGTTGTAAGGTGTCTTAAGGGGTCCTAGCATCCATTAATGGCTCCTACAAACCCTAATCACACCTTACGACCCATTAGGAAGCCTAAGAGTACATCTTAAGGGTTGTAAGGGGTCTTATGGTGTCCTAAGACATAGTAATATGTCCTATGACCCCTTGATACCTATTAATGTGTACTAAGAACCCTAAGATGTAATCTTAGTGTTCCAAAGGGGTTGTAATGTGTCTTCAGAGGTCCTAGGATCCATTAATGGGTCCTACAACCCCTTATGACACCTTACAACCCATTGGGAAGCCTAAGAGTACATATTAAGGGTTGTAAGGTGTCTTAAGAATTCTTAGCACCCATTAATGGGTCCTACGACCCCTTATGACACCTTATGACCCATTAGGAAGCCTAAGAGTTTATCTTAGGGGTCGTAAGGTGTCTTAAGGGGTCCTAGGACCCATTAATGGGTCCTATGACCCCTTATGACACCTTTCAACCCATTAGCAATCTTAAGAGCACATCTTAGGGATCGTAAGGTGTCTTAAGGGGTCTTAAGACCCATTAATGGGTCCTACGACCCGTTTATGACACCTTACGACCCGTTAGGAAGCCTAAGAGTACATCTTAGGTGACGTAACATGTCTTAAGAGGTCATAGGACCCATTAATGACTCCTACACCTCCTTATGAACCCTTACAAGCCCTTATGAAGCCTAAGAGTACATAAATTTAAAACTTATATTTAACACTAGATGAGAGAGTCCTCTTCAAGAATATATAATTTGTTTTGTATTTGGTGTAGATTTGCTAGGGAAAATTAGGCAGGCGACAAAAATTGTTACTTTCGGGTAACACTGACTTTGAATAGTTATAAAAGAAAAAAATATATACTAAAAACTAATATTTTTTTTTTCTGTACTAGCTGTACATGTCATCTAAAACATATTCTGAAATTAGAGGAAAACATGATTATTTGCATATATTTTGTTGGTGGGAACTAGACCCTAGATTTTTAGCATTTTTCAGCAATTAAAAAATGGACTTAAAAAATTAAAAAATATGTCAATTCTTTTTCAAATTTTTTTTTAGAAAAATTATAGGAATAAACTGCATCCAATTTTACACATTTCATTATTTTACATCATTTTCAAATTCTAAACACAAATGTCATTTTTATGTCATTACAGTTTCACAATTTGGCATGTTGTGGTCTTCTTCCTTTATAAAAGTGTGACACAGGTTTGTACTTTTACCCCCAAAGAACAAATACTAGAAATTTTAGGCATAATGACCACACAAAAATAATTACAATAATTATCTTTCAATAAATAAGAAAAAAGGATTAAATCCCAAAGTTGGGTCTGGCAAACATCCAACAAAAGATGAAGAAAATGAAGATCAATCCAATCCATACATGAACATAAAAAATGAAGCTAATCCCACAAAAGAATCTTATTTCTCAAACAAAATATCAACCACTCAAAATGATTTCAAAAACTCTAATCAATCTCTCCTTAAATTCACACGCAAACCCTCAATCCAATCACAATTTCTTCTACAAAATTTCTCAGAATTTTCTCCCATCAAAACTAGAGAAACCCTCGCATAAAACTGAAAAAACAAATGTCATCAAATAGATTTCCAAGAGTTGTGTTGGAAGGGAATGAACTCCCAACCAATTCTAAACTAATGGTATAATAAAGTAACTCTAATAATAATAATAATAATAATAATAATAATAATAATAATAATAATAATAACACAACAGTGAAAATATTTTTCCCACTTAATAATATTTTAACAAATACATCTAAGAACACACATATATACATACATTCACTTATTAATTATAACATATAATCATGTATTATGTAAACTAGGAATGTAAAGACACACACACATACTAATAAATCAAATATATATCAAATAGTCATTAATGACCTCATAAAGATGAATATTATAAATGAACAAAATATATCAATCAAGATATTAGCCATCAGGATCTAAAATGACTAAAATATAATTACTACTAAATGATAAAATAAGAAAATCCAAAAGCACAAACGTCTTGAACATAGAAATAATCCAAAATGACATTAATGATCCATGAATGAAAAGTCAAAGACATACATGAAGAAACATAAGATCAACCAATATGTAGATAATAAAATTCACAAAACATCAACAAACACCATGAAATCACAATAAATGTAAACATGGGTCAAACCATACAAAACTAGGTATCAAGTGGGTCAGGCTTTGTCAGCCCAATAGTCTAATCGCTAACTTAAGCTATGATTGTTCTTTAATCAGAATGATGGCATGGGATAAGCTCAAGTGGGCATTGGTACTATCTCCCTTCAACAACCATCAAGGATTTTAAGGGCACGCTCAGACCTGTGAAATCAAGTGAAGTCAATGATTCGTACGTGCAAACGTACATCCAAAAAATAAATCTCTCAAACGCGCGCACACACACACACACACACACACACACACACACAATATTCCCTTTCTATCCAATTAACTCATGGTTTTTCATTACCCTATTTTATCATGGTGTCGTAGGCTAACCAGGACACAAAAGGGATCTTGGAGGACTTTTTCCTAGACATTTTGATTTGTGGATCATTCTTAGGTGATTTGATGCAGTTTTGGCTTACTTACTATTTTAGTAATTCCTTTAGGACTGGTCCAAATCTTCAGTGTGAACTAGAGATTTCATGGTTAATATTCAGTAGTTTGGCAGGCATCTGTAGTCATTTAATATTTATTCTTTCAAGAAAGTCATAAAGTTAAATTCAAATATTTAACTTTAATTAATAAATGATTGTAGTGGGATAATAAAGTATTAAATCATAAATACTAAATGTGCCCTTTCATTATTAAAGTATATTAAATACACATAAAGAGGGATAAAATATAATAAAGATTTTTATCATCCCACATTGACAATATGGGTGAGGGGCTCTTATCAAGAAGTTATAAATTAGATTGAAGTGCTCACTTTCAATGGGCTGGAGTGAGATTAATATTATTTTGTTTGATTTCTTGGATGTCTAATTTCTGGGCTTGGAGGAAAAAATCCCTCCCAGATGATATTTTAAATGAGTGTTAATTATTTTTCTTTTTATTTTTTTGAACGAGCGTGTTCTTAAATGTTAAAGTACCTAATTGGAGTTTTTCAACTTATAATATATTATATGTAATCAAAACATTATAAAAATTATATTACGATAATCTAGACTCTAAGCTCTACAAAATGATATTTTTAGATTTTAAAACAAGTTTAGTTTTGATGGAGAATTAAGCCCCTAAAGTGACATGATTTAAAATTTCTCATTTTTTTCTTGTTTGGTTGCCACAAGGGATGCCACATGGGTAGTTACGACCAAACCAATTTCAGCCGAAACTAAGGCTGACCAAACATGGTTGCGTGGATGACCACGACCCTCGAAGATCATATGTAAATGCATTTGTTTTAAATTAAAAAAAACATAATTGTCAATTATTGTGACTTAAAAAATGTTTTTTTAATAAAATCATTTTTTTAATAGTTTTAAAGGCATATTTTTTAGCATCAAATGGAAACTATGAATTAAGATTATCAAGGAGGTTTGTATTTTTTGCAAGTTTATTTCTTATTTTTTCTTTTTGATATTTTTTTGTATTTTGAATTAAACCATTATTCAATATTAAATTATGAACTTATCAATATTATTTTTGATTTTTTTATCAAGAATATATGGTTTTGTGTATGCAGGTGAATTGAAGCTCTCAATTTGAACAATTTGTGCAATGGGGAATAAAAGGAACACAACAAGAAAATTGTATTGAATAAGGGATGACAAAATGAAAGGTCATACAAAACGTAATGAATATGAACCTGTTGAAGTTCAAGAAGATGCAATTCAAGTAGGGGAACAAATTGGTGGAAATATATCTTTTAACATGGGCAATTTGATGGAGATGAACGAGGATTCACTTTTAAGTCAAATTTCATCTAACAAATTGGCATCTGAAAGCACAATAAAAAAGAATGCAAAAATATTTGGGATGAATATTTTTAAAATAAAAGTCTAATTGGAAAAGCACAATTATTTTCTAGGTTATGCATGAAAAAAGAAATGACTCTTATTTTGGAGTTGTTAGGTGTTGATAGCAAGAAAATCTTAGTAGAAAATATAAATCGAACACTAGTTGAAAATTTGCAAGATGCATTGAAGGACATTAACAACTCAAGTCGAGGAGCCAATTTAAGTGTTGCACATAGAGCATTGATGACTACTTTATCTAGTAGGAGGTTGACACAGAGAAAACAAGTACATGAAATTTATTATATAGTGAATGTATCTAGAAGAACTGTTCAAAGATATATCAGGAAGAGAAATATGTTAGATGAAAATATTCAAAAGAATTGGGTTAATATTTGTAGACTTCCTCGAAAAGAATTTTTTTTTGAAGATGTAAATAGATAGGTCATTGAATATTAGACCGCTCACTCCCATGTTTCTTCTAATAGAAGGGATACTATATAGATGAAAGATGATGAGACTGGTATGAAAACTACACATCCAAAACATTTTATAGATACATCACAAAGTGAATTGTTTGAATCATTCAAGAAAGAATTTTCAAATGTGAGAATATGTCAAAGACTATTTGAGAAGTTGCGCCCTTTTTTTGTATGCATAAATAAGGTACGCAAAATTTGTTATTTCCAAAATCATGTTGAGTTTCATCTATATTTGCAATCATATAAAAAGGTTAGGGTAGTACTTAATTCAGATATGGTCATCCCTAGAAGTATGACACAATTTGTGAACTCAATTTTATGTGAGATCAAAAGATTCAGATGAGTTCAAAGTACAATGTATAAATAGTGCATGCAGTGATTGTGGAGATTTACATAAATTTCCTTTGAAAATTGAGAATATTAATGTTTCAACACCATTTTGTGGAAGAGATTTGAATATGATGTATACTGAACTAAGACCGGAGATGAATCCAAAAAAATTGTATTGAAGGAGAG
This sequence comes from Thuja plicata, assembly GCA_018584345.1. NCBI lineage: Eukaryota > Viridiplantae > Streptophyta > Pinopsida > Cupressales > Cupressaceae > Thuja > Thuja plicata. The sequence goes on along the minus strand of MU225193.1, from coordinate 4,093,070 downwards.
TGAATTGCCCTACCTTGAGTCTATGACCAGGTTTCGTACTATAATTTATTCACATATCTAGAATTTTCATGGTGCATGATGGCAAGCTAAACAGTTTCATGATTCCAAAAATTGTTTTCCACCTAGTTGTATCCTTTCAGTTGTATATTTCTCTAAGAACTATACATTCTCCCCTTTATTAGAGCTTCAAGCTCCATATTATCATTCTAAGAAAGTTGCAATATTTGTGCAAGTGACCTATAGACACATACAATTTGATTTGGATAAGGTAAAAAGTACCACTCCAAATGAATGCATTATCATCAAGGAGGTTCATTTCTATATCAACGATGATAAGGCTCATGATAGGAGCTATGTGGCTCATTGTTTTGAAATGTATTTGGAAGATATTGTGAATCACAGGATAAAATCTTCACAACACTGGATTTGGTCTGATGGTTGTGCAGGTAAGTGTATGCACTTCAATTCATTTTCATTCTCATTGATTACTTGTTAAATTATTAAATGATCATAATCTTGCATATAACAACTTGATCTTGTAGGACAATTTAAATCTGTAAAAGCCTTTAATTGGCTAGCTATGCAACATGCTAGACACAATGTTAAGTTTTTGTGGAGCTTCTTTGAAAGTGGACATGGAAAAGGAGAGCATGATAGAGCAACAACATGTGTGAAGCATGCACTTAGCCAACATGAACTTGCAGGTACAAATGTTGTGAACAATAGTTAAATATATATATCTAGATATTTCAAATAGTATAATTTAAACTTAGATCCACATGCTTTAAACTGATAGTTTAGAAATTTACAAGTAACATGATAGAGAATTCAAATAAAAATGTTGAATGGGGTCAAAATCATTTTTCTAGTTGGGACACCAAATACAACAAACGTTATTTTTGGAAAGTGAAAGGTAATTTATATTTTGTAGGAAAAATCTAAATTAAAATTTAATTTCATTTTCATATATGTTATCATAATTATTGATCTAAAAATGTGCAACTTTCGTTTCATATTTGTAACAGATATAGACCGATCTAATCCTTACAATTATCAAGGGATTGTTGGTATTAGAAGTTCATATCAATTAATGAGTACTAGACAACACAAGCCTATATTTATTCAAGTAAGAGAAAAATCATGTTTCTGTGCTAACTATGTTGAGGACAATCCAATGAGTCAATGTGAGAATATTGCAAATGGATATGTTTCACAATGGGCTATGAAGGAGTTAATTGGAATGCCTCCTTGTGAAGATGATGACATTGACATAAACATTCATGATCCTATATATTTAGCTGATTATGAGCGTGCTTCTGATTTAGTTGTTACACATGTGTGCACATGTACATGTTATTTTATTTAAATTTAATTTATTGTACTTTTGATTTGAATTTAATATCTAACCTGGATTTGTATAGGTGATCTTTTTGCATTAGTTACAGATCCTAACAATGTGGAAAGTGTTTATTATTATCTACTAAGATGCAAAAAAGCAAAATACAAGTTACCAGAAGAGATTATAGATGATGATGGACAGTCATATCCGACTAGTTCAGTTTTTATTGAACGAACATATTATCAGTAAATAAAGATAGACAAAAATGGTGTTCAATTTATTGAATATATGTCTAGCCAAAAATTTCTTCATTACAGTCACTTGGTTATAGCAACAAAGTTGCAATTTGAGACATTGCAAAAAAGAGGATGTGGCAATAGAAAGTGGAGGTTGCCTATTGAAGAACGTGAAATTTTTTTGGAGATAATAAAAGACAGAGAGGATCCAAACTATATGTATCAGGATCTTTACGATAAAATTCTTTTTGTAGCTCTCATACTTTCATATTTAAACTCTATAGTTTGAACTCTTATTTAATGTATTGGCTATTGGATATATGCTATAGAACTCTATAGTTTGTACTCTATAGTTATGCATGCTTGGTAAATTAGACATTCTTTTATAATGTGTATTTTGATGGTTCAATGGTTTTAATATATAGATTTTATGTATGTTGTTATAGATTTATGTTTTGATGTGTATGCTTTGATACCTCCCCTTAAGAAATCCCCTTTTAAATTACTTTAAATTACTTACATGACAAATTGAATAGATTAGTTAATTGTATTTTAATGGTTCAATGAGTTTAATGTATAGCTTTTATGTATGTTTTTATAGATTTATCTTTAGATGTGTATGCTTTGATACCTCCCCTTAAGACATCCCCTTTTAAATGACTTTAAATTACTTACATGACAAATTGAATAGATTAGTTAATTGTATTTTAATGGTTCAATGAGTTTAATATATAGCTTTTATGTATGTTTTTATAGATTTTTGTTTTGATGTGTATGCTTTGGTACCTCCCCTTAAGACATCCCCTTAAGAAATCCCCTTTTAAATTACTTACATGAAAAATTGAATACATTAGTTAATTGTATTTTAATGGTTCAATGAGTTTATTGTATAGCTTTTATGTATGTTGTTATATATTTATATTTTGATGTGCATGCTTTGATGTGTATGCTTTGATGTATGGCCTCCCCTTAAGACATCCCCTTAAGAAATTACATTATTTAGATTAGTTGATTGTATTTTAGTGGTCCATTACATTAGTTAAGGTTGTACATGACATAACATGCTGTTATAATATATATAAAAATAACTCTAAAATATGAAATAACTCATTCATATATGAAATGTCTAAAAGTAACATGTATATATGTAATGTCTAAAATATGAAATAACTCATTCATATATGAAATCTCTAAAAGTAACATGTATATATTTAATGTCTAAAATATGAAATAAATCATTCACCTGTATAACATACATACATATATGAAATGATTAAAATGAACATGTATATATGGAATGTCTAAAATATGAAATAACTCATTCACATACATATAACATGCATGCATATATGAAATGACTAAAATGAACATGTATATATGTGTAATGTCTAAAATATGAAATAACTCATTCACATGTATAACATACATCCATAAATGAAATGATGAAAATGAACATTTCTATATATGTAATGTCTAAAATATAAAATAACATACCAACATATAAAATGTACATGTATGCGTCCGAAATAACATGTATGTGAAATGTCTAGAATAGATGTGTCTGAAATAACATGTAAATATGGAATGTCTAGAATATATTTGTGAAACATGAAATATGTAAAATAGCATATGTGCTCAACTAGGACCATATCCTAATCCGTGACCTGATGATGGTCCACCTCCTCTTGATCTCTGTGTGCAATAAAATAAATATATGTGTCATGCATACACACATGTATAATAAATTAAATACTTATGATCATAGAAAAGTTAAGTTTGAAAAAAAAAACATTTACCTATCTGTCATGATGCAGAGGATCGCCAAGAGTCTGTAAATCTCCATACTGTCCAGAATACTCTAGAGAACATATATATATATATATATATATATATATATATTAGTTCAAATTATTTATACATGTACATGTATAAGTTTTTTAAATACGTCAAAATTTAAATACATATATACCATAGCAACATGTAATGCTTTCCCAATAGTGATCAAATCTGAATCATGTAAGGACACATCACTGGGATCAATCTGCTCATGTAAGGACACCTCTAAGGGATCAATTTGGTCATCTATAAGCAAGTTGGTAAGTTGATGAACTGGACATAATGAACTGGCCTTGGTAGACTGGTGAGGTGCATCCTTATCAACTGCAGTCTGCTGACAAGCTATAGGAGGTGCAGGAATTTCCTCCTGTCTCTGTGCACCCTAGGAACCTGATCCAGTAGATATACTAAGAATGGTGGGTACAAATGATGGGACATCCCTAAATGGAACCCCACCAATAATTTGTAAAGCCTGATATGCATAAAGTAGATCACTGGATAAACATGCACCCATACTACGCAACTGGTCCAAATCTGATATAGCCACAACCTCTAAGTGAGATGGTATATCTACTATCTAGTATGGATCATCACTAGAGGATGAATCCTGTGCAGGTGGAGGAATGCAAGAACTGGAATGCAACATGTATCTCCCTAAATGATCATATGACATCTCATGAACCTGTGTCGTGATACTAGAAAATACATCTCTCCTAATCTTGTCATCAAGTACACTATGTCCTACAGCTGCCATTGGAAAACCTTTTGGTACAACCAAAAGGTTTGGACCCACCTTTTCCTACTTATTAGTGAAAACTGGGGCATTAGGACCTCTGAATTTGTCTGATAATCTCCCCCTCCCCTGCCCAACATGACTGGGAAAAGCTGTGTAATCAACATCATGATGCAAATAAAATTCTGCAAACAGTTGTTTGACGAAATATAGTGGAAGCTCATCCTTTTGGGGCCACCTATGATGAAAATCCAATGATCAAGGATATATAAATGGTGCAACAAGGTCATCCTCACATCGAGTATTCATATAACCTCTCACTTGAGCTCTGTCCCAGTAATGAGGAAACATGATCTTCACCATAGTGGTGGAGACCTTTGACTCAACCTGTTTATACTTCACAGTGTCAGTAACGCTACGGGGGAGAGAAGTATAGAATGTATCAATATATATGCTATCATAATGGTTGTATGATTGAACTATGTCTATCATACTAACCAATTCCTCTCTAATAATCTTCACCCTATCCCTATTAGGGAGGGTGGTGGACGACTGGATCCTCTGATCAATAACCTCAATAGCTCATGTCAGTCAAGCTATGGTCCTAGCAAATAACTACTCCCTATCCTCTCTAGATTCAATAGATCTATGAGAAGAGTGATCACAACCACCCATTGTACACTAGCCTCTACAAAATCTATAGGTGATAGCCCTCTACCCGATGCCATGTGATTGAAAAACTAGATCTATACGCTCGAAAGTATAAATAAGAATATATGTAGATCTCTACACAAGTACATGGTCCAATTCTAATTTAATTATATACTTTTAAACACATTTTTTAAGAATAAATAAACTTGAAAACACTTGAATGCATATACATTTGAAAGAAAAATGATTTAAAATCATATACATACATGTGCACATATTTTCTAACGAAAAGAGGTTCTGAGTTATGGTTCAATTTTGTCTAGGTTTATATAGTTGAATGAAGATTAATGTTGAATGTTTAGGTTTAGGGATCAACTTGGTTTATTTATCAACCAGGTTTAGGGTTAATTTTGTTCGTGGTTAGCCCGTTCATGTTGGTTTTTAGTGTTCTAAGGTTTATGTTGGTTCATGTTCCAGTTTCACATGTTTCTTTCATGTTAGGGTTTATGTGTTTGTTGAACATGTTAGGTTTTATGTTGGTTTCTAGTACATGTTCTAGTTGAAGATTAGGATTCATGTTGGTTGAACATGTCATGATTTTTTCTCAATTGGGTTTAAGGATCTACTTTTAAATTAGGTTTACATGGTTAGGGTTCATATATGTTTATTTAGTGTTAGGGTTTATGTTAGTTAATGTTCCAGTTTCATGTTAGTTTCTAGCTAATGATATGTCATGATAGATAAAATAGATAAAAGAAAACATAAATACATGTATGTTCGAAAGAAAAATTCAATTTAGCACGTTAAGGTTTATGTTGATTTATGTTTTAGTTTAATGTGTTGGTTTCATGTTAGGGATCAATATAGTCAGGGTTTCATGCAAGGGTTCATGTTAAGGTTTATGTTAAAATTTATATTTCAGTTTCATGTTAGGATTTGATGTTGGTTTCATATTAGCGTTTCACATGTTAGGGTACAAAATTATGATTAATATGAAATCTGTAATACTAATGTTTTTTAATGTCTTGTAACATTTTCCTAAGGTTTTGTTAGGGTTCATGTTAGGGTTCAATATGGTTAGGGTTTCATGTTAGGGTTCAATATGGTTAAGGTTTCATGTTAGGGTTAATGTTAGAGTTTATGTTGATTTATGTTTTAGTTTCATGTTGGTTTCATGTTTTGCAACATTTTCCTAATGTTTTGAAACATATGTAATAAAATTAAATTAATTAAGTAACATTTTCCTAAGTAGCATTTTCCTAATGTTTTGTAACATTTTCCTACTGTTTTGTAACATTTTCCTAATGTTTTGAAACATATTTAATAAAACTAAATTAATTAGCTAAGTAACATATGATCTTAACTGAAAAAAAAAATCTACATAAAACAATATTTTATATTTTCTAAAATAAAAAATAAAAAAATTATAACAAAAAATACCAAATAATCATACACCTATATGAATTTAACAAAATAAAACTTAAAAACATTTTAAAAAAAAAATCCTACCTATTTTTGGCTGAATTTATCCTCTTCCACCCCGCAATTCTCAGAAGGCACTCAATGAAAATGAGCTACTCTAACCAAATTTCAAGGTATATATGGGTTTTAGGGGTTCTGGCCGAAACTATTTTAGTCAAAACCCATCTGCCACATCGACGCCACATGGCACCGTGTGTGTGCTACGTATGTATGGTCGTACATATTCTGACCAAAACTGGTTTGGCTGAAATAGTTTCGGCCAAAACAACTAAAATTTTCCTCAAGTGCAAGACAACTCCATACTTTTACTGTTGGAAATCTGGAAATTATTGTATTAAATATTGTTTTCCAGTGTGTTTTATTTATAGGGTTTTAATGAACCTATTTTGGGTTTTGTGTTATTGTACTTTCATAAATTATCTTAGGGTTTTAATTGATTGTATTAATAGGAATAAAATTCAGAGATCTGAAATGGGTAACTCTATGGTTTTATTCCTAGGGTCCAATTAATGCCCAATTTTGAGCGTCAACCCAGACTATCCTGTGAAACTATCAATATGCCTTTACCATGCAATTGCATTGCTTATTTTATATATTTGCATTGAATCCTTATATAAATTACATCTAGTAATCATAAATTACTTTAGATACTTATATCAATTGCCTAGGATGCTTGTTTTGGTCACAATTGGTCAAAAATAGGGTTTCAAACCTAAATCAGAGGCTCAGAGTTTTTGTAAGTCATTTTTTATCTTTCATGGATTAAATGTGCTTTGAATTCCATGTTGATAAATTGATTCAAATTTGATTCTTGGTTAGGGTTCAGGGTTGTCCATTGTGAATGGCAATATGAGTATTCTGAAACTAGAATGTTGTAATCTTGTATTACATTTAGAATTCCAATTTATACACTACTTGTGTATATGATTCATATGTATCTATTTTATGTTTTTATTCTTTATGGATAAAGAACCTCGATACATGGTAGGTGAGTGGCACTCAATAAGGGTTGAGGCTCGAAGTGGGTGTCATGGTAACACACTGATAACTGTATTAATCAAGTGATAACCTAATCAATGAACTTGAAAGGTGGGATACACATTAATAAGATAATTTTGGTGCCTCAGACATGCCTTAGGACCTAGTAAATGGTAAGGATGGGAGTGGGAGAAGATGGCTAATAAGATATGAATGATTGAACTACATTGTCCTCATGAAAGAATGTTTAGTTCTACGTGTGCAAAACATAGATACTACTAAGGTAACCCAATTGGTGAGAGCTATGAGATTTAACTCATCCTACATGTCATCTAGAGTCTTTATCCATTTCATCATATGTCTTTCCTATCATAGTTTTTCCTTTATGATTCTTGGTTTTCACTGGCCTTGTTTAGAGAATTGGTTACCGGGTAAAAGTGCATAGTTGTGTTGCAGTAGAGGATAATTTTAATGGTTTTGGCCAAAACATTTTCGACCGGACATACGTGGTAGCCAAGTGGCACCACACGGTGTCGATGTGGCAAGGTAGGCTAGGCCGAAACTGATTTGACCAAACCAGTTCTGGAAAAACATTCATGAGTAAATATAAGCCAAATATGTTGTATTGATGAAGAATTGGTACACATTTATACATGGATTTTTGGCCGAAACTTCTACGGCCCAACCAGTTCTGGCCGAAACTGCCTATGTGGTAGCCAGATAGGCAAAAATTTTAGAATTGTAGAACTTCTCACTTCTACAGCTGATTTCTCCATCAAAACTAAACTTCATTTAAAATGTAAAAATAACCATTTGTAGAGCTCAGAGTAAAGATTATGGCCATATAAGTTTTATAGTGTTTTGATTACATATAATATATTATAAGTTGAAAATACTGCAAGTAGGTATTTTAATATTTAAGAACACACTCATTCAAAAAAAGAAAAAAAATAGCAAATCATGTCAGAAAAATTTTAAAATGATATTTAACACTAGAGGAGAGAGACCTCTTCAAGAATATATAATTTTTTTTTGAATGGTGTAGATTTGCTACGACAAATTAGGTGGGAGACAAAAACTGTTGATTATGGGTAACTCCGACTTTGAATAGTTAGAATAGACAAAATATATACCCAAAACCAATCTTTATTTATTTATTTCAGTAGTATCTATACATGTCATCTAAAACATATTTTGAAATCACAAGATTATTTGCATAAATTTCTTTGGTGGGCACTAGACCCTAGATTTTGAGCATTTTTCAACAATTAAAAAATGGACTTCAAAAATTCAAAAACTATGTCAATTATTGTTCAATTTTTTAAAAAAAAAAATTATGGGCATAAACTTCATCCAATTTTACACATTTCATTTGTTTGCATCATCTTCAAATTCTAAACACAAATGCCACTTTTATGTCGTTAAAATTGAACAATTTGCATGTTGTTGACCTTTTCCTTTATAAAAGTATGACATTGGTTTGTACTTTTACCCTACCACCTTATTTTTTGTTCATGGTATTCTCGTGCTTCCGTGGATCCTTGGTGTCTACCTCTTTAGATCAGAGGGAGTGGGCCTTTAGATTCCACATGGTTGGGTGGTTAACATTTTCTTATTGTGGTTCAGTTCATGTTGTATGGATGGATCTTACTCATGTACATTTCGCATAAGTTGCATTAGATACTTTCATCTTGCACCTATTATTATTATATATTGTATTCATGTATATGCATTGGTGTAATTGCATACTCCTAGAAGGAGATTGATGTATTGATGGCATATTCATGTATTTGTATTTGTAAATAATGGATTTTGTAGATTATAGATGAAATAATATGGGAATGTATCTTGTTGTAAATCTGATCTTATAATGTGGATTAGTAAAATAAGGAATGCCATGATGACAAATGTAAATTTTTAAATGTAGGTATAGATGATTAGAATGGATGGTTTAATTAAGTATATGTAAATGAACAATGTACTTAAGAGATAGGACAAATGATAGTGTTAATTGCACTTATTGAATGATTAGGGGATGAAAAGAGATTAGTTATGAATTAGTTATCCTTGTGGTTATGCATGTAAATAATATAGGTTGATAAATAATGATTGATCATATAGTA
>MU225193.1:4025066-4036348 GCA_018584345.1 Thuja plicata | reverse complement strand
GTGCAAGGTAATATAGTGCACACATGTTCAAATGGATGTTAGATTGTCATGTTAGCTAATGTAGCATGGAATATTTATAGATTAAAAAATTTCCAAACTTCATATATATTCCAGATCAAGAACAGAATATTTGATTTCAATGCTTGTAAGGTTTCACATTCTCAATATAACTAATAAAAATATATTAATTATTTTCTGAATATAATTTATTTTATTTTTCTTATGCACATGAATGTAAGCCTCGTAATGAAATCTTTTGCATTTTTGTTAAATATATGTTTATAAAATTAATGAATTTTTTAGAATAATATTTACTTCTATTACTAGATCATAATACACTTTTCTCTAATATATTTTTTTTAACCAATAATTAAAATATTAAATGTTGTGAAAACTTCATATTAAAATGAATCAAATAAATCTAAGAGGGTATTATTATGTCATAAATGAATGTGATAAAGTAATAAATTTTCAATAAATAGAACATTCATAAGACCAAACAAATTTGAATAAATAATCTCTTAACAATCTCTTATCATGTTAAGAACATGAAAGAAAATATGTTCTATTATGTTTGCCAAACATAGTGTTCACATGGTGTTCTATTATGTTTGCCAAACGCATGTTCACATAGTGTTTTAGAATGTGTTGATTCACCCAGATTGTGTTCAAGAGTATCATGTCTAATTCTAATGATATGTTTGTTCATTCACAAGTGAAATACCATTTTTTGTAGCATAAGCTACTAGGTGCATCAACAAAACTTTCCTAAAACTACTACTTATTCTTTGCTTTACATTACTTCTTGAACCTTCAACTTTGAAGGATTCCAACAATCCTTGAATTTGGTTCTATGTTTAAGATTCACCAAACATCCTAAAAATATTAAAGGTGCCTAGGAATAACAACTAATTTGTGTCTCTAATTTTTTATTAGAATAAGTATCTTATTTTTCAAAGCAAATAAATTTCTTTTTCTTAAATAAAGTAATTTTAATTTTTGTTATGTTGATTGCAATACAACTTAATTCTAAATTATGGCAGTCAAAGTGACTAAATCATCAATCTTTTCATAAGGCATTTAATCAAATCTTTACATTTCAAATATAAGATAAAAATTAGTCTCATAAAAGAATGAACACTCTTAAATATTGCATTTAGAGTAGTGTTTCCTTCAAAGTTTGTACGTAGATTGATTCAAGAATTTCAAGAAAATTCAAAATAGAGAAAAGAATACATTTTTTAATAATTTATTTATATTAGACATGTCATTATCAAAAAATTTTAAAAATATATATATATATTTTAACTCAAATAAAAATGAGAAGCTTTAATGTGCTAGACAAAATCAATTAAAAAATGGAGAGTAACTATTAATCAAACGAAAGGATAGAACAATCAATAGAAATGTAATAAAATACGTACCTAGTCATCGCCACTATCACAATATATTTAATCTTCTATAATAAAATATGCTATAGCCTCACCCAAAAGATAAAGGTAGAAACTTCATTTGATCTTTGTTAGAGCCTTAAATCGCTTGGAAGGCAGAGGAAGCTTCATTTCAAAAAAGTAATAACTTTTGAATTCGCCGAATAAAAAAATACCAATTTCCAGTAAAAATTACCGGTCAAAGCTTTTCTGCACTCATCGCCCCCGATATTCACGCACTGCACAACGCGACATTCACGCTTTCCCGCGCTTTGCAGAAATTCTCGTCACATTAGGAGCGAAATTCATTCTTTTGCCTAAAGCGATGGAAATTTGCAAGCGGTGCCCACGCGCTCCGCGTTTTGCGCACATCTTATTTATTTATATCACCCATTAAAAAGTGAACCCAACCATCCTACCAACTATTTCATTTTAGCTAAGAATGAAGATGATGATGATGCTGCCCCCTCTGTTACTCCTTTTTTCTCTCTCTGCGCTGCCTCCTCTTATGGCAAAGCCTTCTAATTATTCTGATCAACAGTCACTCATTGCTTTCAAGGCTTCTCTGCTTGTCGATCCACACAATTCCCTGCTCGATTGGTCTCCCAATCACACTTTCTGCAATTGGACTGGCATTATCTGCTCTTCTCGTCGGCAGCGTGTGGTTTCTTTGAATCTCACAAGTATGGGATTATATGGCCCTATCTCTCCCTTACTCGGAAATCTTTCCTTCCTTAGAACACTTTCTCTCTGGAATAATAGCTTCCACGACCATATTCCCTATCAGATAGGACGGCTATTTCGCTTGAGAGTGCTGCGATTGTCTCGAAACAATTTAGAAGGTCCCATTCCATCCTCTCTAGGAAGCTGTCGTTCTTTACAATCTCTCTTTCTGTCGTCTAACAATTTAAGTGGAAGCATTCCCTCTGAACTAGATCTTCTTTCAAATTTAGAGACCATGGCATTAGGATCAAACAAATTGACAGGTATTGTCCCACCTTTCTTAGGAAACATGTCCTCTTTAAATACCCTTGATTTGGCCAGTAATGGACTCCAAGGTGGCATTCCTGCTGACTTGAGAAAGCTTACTCAGTTAAAGATCCTTAGTCTTGGCAACAACAACTTAACAGGATCGATCCCCATTGCCCTCTCGAATTGCACTCATCTCCAAGCATTGTCCCTAGATCAGAACCACTTAAGCGGCCCAATTCCATGGGACTTTGGAAGGCTGTCAGAGTTGCAAGAATTGTACTTGGGGGCAAACCAACTCACTGGAGAAATACCCAGCTCAGTGGGTAATTTGACTCAAATGCAACTGCTGGCTTTGTGGAACAACCAACTGAGCGGCACACTGCCCCTCGAATTTGGGAAAATGAAGCACCTGAGTAGCTTAGCATTGTCTTCAAACCATTTTGTAAGTGGAAGCACTGGTTTATCTATTATAACAGTGCTAACTAATTGCTCCAGCTTGAAAGGTCTTGATTTGGAAGATAATTATCTCACTGGCATCTTGCCCACTTCAGTTGGTTCCCTTTCAAATTCACTCACATATTTAGAAGTGAATACAAATGAAATTGGGGGAAGCATACCATACCAGATTGGTAACCTCACAAGCTTGACAGAAATAGCATTAGCTGAAAACCGATTCAATGGAACCATTCCATATGCACTTAGTAGACTTCCAAATCTGGAAAGATTGGCTCTAAACAGAAACAATTTGCAGGGAAGAATTCCAGAAAGTTTTGGCCAATCAAAGAGGCTTGGACTGCTGGATCTCAGTGAGAACATGCTTTCAGGGAAAATTCCAGATAGTCTTGGCAAGCTTCCACAACTGAGAGACCTCTATCTTTATCACAATCAGCTGTCAGGCAAAATACCTGCCAGTTTAGGGAGATGTCAGACTTTGGAAACGGTGGATTTGGCGCACAACAAACTAACAGGAAATATACCTCCTGAAGTTGCAGGTCTTCAGAATCTCCAATTCTATTTCAATGTTTCCAACAATTTATTGCAAGGTTCTATTTTGGAAATGAGTAAAATGGTTATGGTTTTAGCTATAGATATTTCCCGAAATAATTTCTCTGGTGCCATTCCTAGTGCATTTGCAAGTTGCAAGGGATTAGAATATCTAAATCTTTCTTTGAATGCATTTGAGGGGCCAATCCCTCCATCACTTGCAGTTCTGCAAAATCTGCAATACATGGATCTTTCTTGCAATAATTTGTCAGGCATGATACCGGTGGTGTTCAAAAATATGAAAATGCTCCGGCATCTCAATTTGTCTTCAAATAGGTTAACTGGAGAGGTCCCAAAAGGAGGAGCTTTTGCAACACTTGATGCTTCAGAAATCATGGGAAATCTTGGCCTCTGTGGTGGGTGGATAAACTTACCGCCATGCTCCAATTCCAATCACAAACAGCCACTTGTCTCCAAAAAGGTGATTATTCCGGTTCTAGTAGGCATTGCAATTTTGATCATGTCTCTTCTATTGGTAGCATTTTCGTACAAATTATGCAAAGGTTCCAATATCCCTGCTCTTAAAGTATGGCCTCCAAAAATTTCATATAAAGAACTTATAGATGCAACTGGTGGGTTTAGCAATGAAAATCTTTTAGGAACTGGTAGTTTTGGGTCTGTTTATAAAGGGGTTCTAAAGAATGGTAGACATATTGCTGTTAAAGTTCTCAACTTGCAAGATGAACATGCCCACCAAAGTTTTAGTAAAGAATGTAATGCATTGAAGAGAGTTCGGCACCGGAATGTAATTAAAATCATTTCAGCATGTTCCAACCTTGATTTTAAAGCCTTAATTCTTCCATTCATGTCAAATGGAAGTTTAGAGACATGGTTGTATCCTCCTGAAGGGGGTAGATGCAGATTAAATATGAGTGATCGAATTAGGATAGCGACGGAGATAGCAGAAGGAATGACATACCTTCACCACTATTGCTTTGTTCAAGTGATTCATTGTGACCTCAAGCCTAGCAATGTCCTCTTAGGAGATGATATGACCTCATGTATAGCAGATTTTGGCCTTTCCAATCTTATTTTTGGAAATTCTCAGGATTATTTGTCCTCTACAAATGCACTTAAGGGATCTATTGGCTACATTGCACCAGGTACATATTTCTCATTATTGCTCTATCTATTTTACTAGAGTATTTTATTGTTTATGTTATTAACCATCCAATGCTTCAAATGATATAGGAGTAAATTATTCTTGTTTATTTTTTGTTATAGAGTATGGAATCAGTGGAAATCTTACTACAAAAGGAGATGTATACAGTTATGGAATTTTAGTTTTAGAGTTGTTGACAAGGAAGAGACCAACAAATGATATGTTCACTGAAGGAGACAGTTTACAAAAATGGATAGAAATGAATTTTCCTGATAGAATTTCAGATGTGGTGGATGATTGCCTTTTGATAGATGTTCATGAATCAGAGACATCAATGGTAATGGAGTGCCTTACTCAGTTTATACAAATTGGGTTGTTTTGCACAAGGGAGTCACCTCAAGAGCGACCTGATATGATTGAAGTGGCTGATAGATTAAACACAATCAGAGGTTCATTTCTTGGTACCCCCCAAACCTTTCAATTACCAATAGATATCTCACCTTTCATTAATAATGAAAGAAATACAACGGACTTGGGAAATATGGGAAGTTTGTCTACATCTACATCCTAAGCCAAAATAATGTTTCTTGCTTTGTTTCTTGGCCAGTCTAAACAATAGAGACGTTCTAATGTATTATTCTGGATAGGTATAGTCTATTTTGAGTAGATGAATAATGTTCACTTTGTACTTGCTATATGATATAGTATATTATGACTGATTTAGAGTTTCAAATTTGAAGTTGTGAGTGCAAAAGAGATGTGGATGTGATGTATTTTGGACGTACCAATTATTTGAGATATATAGTTTTTATTATTATTGAATATAAAATATTTTGTACTATAACTTTTGTATTTTAGAATTATGAATGTTATTTAAAATTTAGTTTATACTATATTAATTTTCCATATTATTTCATTACTCTCATTTCAAATTCCAGCAATATGAATTCACGATACTTTGAATTCCTAGTTTTCCTTTTAAATAACCAGTTGCATTTGTTTGAAATTGGCTAGAATCTTTTCAACAAGTTCATGCTGTAAAATTCTCAAACCATTGCATTCTACGAAGCCACACTTCTTTGAAACATTCACACCCATATTCATATTAAAATCTAGATTTCATCCTTTACTATAAAACATCTGAAACTAAAATCGTTCTTTTCTTTTCTTTGGCAGAATATTGAAGGAAATCATAGTATTTGAATAGATGCACAATTCTATAATTAGTCACAACTTTCTGGACAACCTTTGTTTATCTATATAAACTGTGCACCTAATTTAGTAATTTATCTTTCTAAAACTCAAACTCAAGCTTATGTTTTTTTTATCTTTACAAATGTGTAAACATTGAAGTGCTAAATTTTGGAAACGAAAATTCATTCAGAGAGGTGCAAATTTTACGATACAAAAACTATTTTTGCAAAGTAAATGGTTTTGTAGGTGTAGTCTTAATAATACTGTGGCATGTGTTATTTCTATATTTCCTACATGCATGTAATTTCAAACATTGATTATGAAAAATTATTTACCTTACACCTATGCACATCTAAATACAGGAATTTGATTCTTTGAAAAACATACTTCCTTCTATATTTTTATATGAACACTTTATGGAATTTGTGCGTCATTACAAGAAAGATTATAGTGAAATTTTCAACATGGAAATTTAAATTTGATTTTACTTCTCCTCTAATAATGGAATTTTGAATGTTTTTATTTTTTCAAAATTTCTTTAATATTCATATGTTTGATTTTATTTCTCATAAATGCTCCTCTAACAATGAAATTTTGAATGTTTTTTTTTTTTTCAAAATTTATTTGATATTTATATCTGATCACATAATTTTTCTTATTTATTAGTATGAATTGTCTAATAATGATTCACTCTTTCTTAACATATTTGTAATAATGAAATTTGTAGATTCAACTAAAAAACATTATGTGATTGTAACATTTATTAGAATTTGTATAAGACAATTGTTTGAAAATTTGCAATCTCTTAATATTTGCCAAAACTATTCTGAAAGCACTACACATAAATAAATCTAAACTCATTTATTTGGACTCCAGTCAATGTACACTGGTCGAATAGACAATGGCTTAAAAGATTGAAGATTCACTTTATCATCAGATCCTTCCAGTTCATAAATCAGATAGTTTTATATATACATTGTTTAGCTATAATCCCATTGTCAAGTAGGCTAAACACACACTTCCATCTCGTCCACCTGTAGTGATTTCATTACTCTCATTTCCAATTCTAGCAATATGAATTCATGACACTTTGAATTCCCAGTTTTTCTTTTAAATTGCTAGTTGCATTTGTTTAAAAATAGATAAAGTATTTTCAACAAGTCCATCCAATATAATTATCAAAACCATTTCATTCTACAAAAAGCATACTTCTTTGAAATATTTACACCCCATATGGATTGTGCACCTAATTTAGTAATTTTATCTTTCTAAAACTCAAACTCAACCTTATGTATATAATGGAAAAGCGTGTTTTATTTATCTTTACAAATGCTTAAACTTTCTAGTGCAAATCTATTTTAAATTTTGGAAATGAAAATTCATTTAGAGAGCTGCCAATTTTACCATAGAAAAACTATTTTTGGAAAGTAAATGTTTGTGTAGGTGTGGCCTTAATAATACTATGTGACATGTATTTTTTTCTATATTCCCTACATGCATGTGTATTCCCACTAGTGTGATTTTAAACTTTGATTGTGAAATATTAGATTCTTTATACTTGTGCACGTGTACACATATGAATTTGATGCACCTATACACAAATGAATTTGATTCTCTAAAATGCATACTTCTTTTTGTATTTCTATATGAACACTTTATGGATTTTATGCCTCTTTAGAAGAAAGATTATAGTAAAATTTTCAACATTGAAATTTTCTCTTCTAATAATGGAATTTTCAATGTTTTCCTCAAAATTTATTTGATATTTATATGTGATCATGTAATCTCCTATTCATCAAAAGAAATCTTTCTTATTCGTTAGCATAAATTGTCTCATAATGATTCAGTTTTTCTTAGCATTGAACTAAGAATGATGCATAAAGCTATAAGGATACAAAAACAGAATGACTATAACCCTCAAACACAACATAAAGAAACAACTTTGTATAAATATATGACTTTTTTTACATTAAATATTTTTTTTAGCTATTAACTAACACATAATGAAAAATTTATATTGTTCAACAATAATGAATCAAATGTTTTGTAAGAAAAAAAATCCAAATCAATTACTATACTTGCAAAAAGAAAGTAATGGATTCATTCTCCTCATTAGAAATCAATCCCACCCATGCAACCCAAAAAAATCTAATTATAATTCTCTTCACACAATTTCCCCCAAAAGTTCTTCTTTATAAACACTATGGATTACAGAATTAAAATGTATAATAAGATAAATCAAGTTTTTACATCTATTGATATCCTTATTCCTAAATTTAAATCTGAAAGTATATGTTATCATGATATTAGAAACACAATATTAGGCCTTTCATTTTTATCTTTCTCATACAACGTGTCTAGAATGTGCATTACCAATGTGCATTCAAACTAGTTGCTTATTGTAGTATTCATTGACTAGTCTAGCAACACATAAGGAGCAATTTTATAAGGACATCAAAAATTTCTAGCGATCAAGTTGGAATTCATTGGACTACTATGAGAAATATTTAAAGGTAATACATCAAAACCATGCTTTCATTCAATGCTTACTCTCTAGGAAGTATAGATTTTTATCTAGATAAAGAATGCTTTGGTTGAAAATCCTAGAAATCTAGTTTTCTTTTTCCTTTGTTGTGTGGTCTCTCTATCATTATAATACCTCATGTGTAGCACTAAATCTATGCTCACTCTATGTTAAATTTTGTTATTTTATAAAAAACATTTCTAGATTCATCCTTTTCACTTGAATTCACCCTTATGTAATGCTTACTTCTACTCACTTAGTTCACTTGTACATCTTCTCATCATTTTTCACTAATATGCAGATTTGATGTATTTAACAATACCTTGTAAGGTTTACCATGGCATTTTAATGAAATGTATTACCCTAGGTCAACCTATAGAAATACATTCAAAAGACTCTCTAGAATTCAATCAAGTGTCGTAAACTATGCATGAAAATTTGTATAAATATACTATTATTTACTTCTCCTTTAATATTTTAGAATGAGAAAGGAATTATTCATTCCAAAATTTTATAAAACTTATACATACTTAGTCATCTTGATGCAAGAAAATAGTAGGCTATGGATACGTTAAATTTTAATTTAGATTTTGAAAAGGCAACCTCCAATTTTAGTTTGGATTTTGAAAAGGAAAGGTATAAGTCACTGATCGTGGAAATGATCCAATGTGGGGAAACAAATAGATCTAGGTGGATAAAAATTATATTATGGTAGGTGTACATGAATAGGCATAATAAATATAATAATTAGATGAATGTATCAAAGTACAAACATATATAGATAATATGGGACCTAAATTTATAGGAAGAGGTATATACATAATATAAGATAGCTAAAAGATAGACAAGACAACCTTTACAAAAGACTCTACTATAAATGTAGAAAGAGACATTTCATCATAATAACTAAGAAAAACTAAATAAAAATTAACACCAAATCACCTAGCTAAAGAAGTTGCTACCCACCACAGGTTATTTCTTGTCTTCCAATCAATTTGTAAAGTCTTT
Source organism: Thuja plicata (assembly GCA_018584345.1). Lineage (NCBI taxonomy): Eukaryota > Viridiplantae > Streptophyta > Pinopsida > Cupressales > Cupressaceae > Thuja > Thuja plicata. Next base: position 4,027,074 of record MU225193.1, on the reverse strand, counting down.
GAACATGTTCATGATAATAAGGAAAATAGAAAATGACTAAAGAATGTTTGGGATCCTGGTGAAATAGACTTTCTATTGTAGTTGCTTAGTGCAGCTCACAAATGGAAAAGAAAAGTTCAGAGACAAAGAGTGGAGATGACTACTAATAGTTATGAAAAAAGGTTCGAGTAAAATCCACAATAGAATGGAGGAGAATGCCAAAGTGAATGGTTTAAAGATGAAGACAATGAGTCAAGATGAATTTGACAAAGAAATTGTTAATACGAAGGAACGAATCAGTATAATGATGATGCACTATTATAGGAAAGTAAGAAAGATCAGAGATATGGATGGAGGATGAAGAAGCATATCACATTTCCTATTATGGAATTGTTTTCAAAATAGTCGTGAAGAAGCTGAGACACATGTTGAGTGCTTAGTTGAAGGAAGAAGAAATTAAAGAAAATAAGTTTGAGGAAGAAGACGTTCACTATTGTGAACCAGAGAGGGGATCATTCCTTGGAGAAGATGATGATAATACTGATGAGAGGCTTCATGAAAGTCTCATAGATTATTTGAAAAGGTTTATATCAACATGAAAATAAACCAATAGAGATATCAAATGAGGCTAGAGACCCTTATGTTTTAAAAACTAACAATTCGTGTATGCATGCAGATTTTGCAGGTATGGAAGATGATGGACAGTCACTGAAAACTATCATAAGGATATGGAAGATGATAGACAGTCATTGAAGACTATCATAAGGATAAAACAAGATCAAAATTATACTGCCAAAGAGGGAGAGGAAGAATTTTTGTATTAAGGTAATCAAATTAGAGATCATGCACAATGGACAAATGCATATGAAAGGATAAAAAACTACATATTTATACACAACAATGAGGTACACATGAGATTTTGAAAGACACTTTGTGAAAGATAAACTACATATTAATCACCTTTCTATAAATGATAACTATTAAAGATATAATTTAAAAATTTTATCACATTGAAAATTTTCAGTTTTTTACTAAAATTTATGAATTAAAATAGCAAAATTCTCTCATTATCACATTTATTATAATATTCAAAAGATATTTTTAAATAATAATTATTTATAAACTAAGATAAAAATTACAAAGGAAAAAAAAACAATAACAAAAACAAATAGAAAGAAGAGGCTAAATACAATAATCTATTTTTTTCTTTTAGTGATGCTCATTATGAAATATATTTATCATTGTGAAAAAAGTTCAGATCACACATTGATATTTCTTCATCATTCAAAAAATAAAAATTTATGGTATCAATAAGACCGTTTGTAAAGTGTTCTAATATTAAATTATTTAACTTGTTCTAATTCATAATGTACAACTAATTGTTTGGGAATTCTCATTCTCTTTATTATTGGGAAAACTATTCTGAATACACTATGCATATAAAATCCATTATTGGATGCATCCCAAAAGAATGAAGTGAACTCAAATAAAAATATGAAATTGGCTTAGAGGATATAAAATCTGTTTTACCCAATATCTCGATCTCCCTGTCTTAAGTATTGTCAGACCTTTCTAGTTCATAATTTAGATATTTTTATATACGTGACAAGATCAAATTTGAAATTACTAGTTACATTTGTTTGAAAGTGGCTAAAGTCTTTTAAACAAGTTTATTCTATATAAATATCATGCCATTGTATTCCACAAAACCACATTTCTTTCAATAATTCACATGAACCCATTACATCCCACAGTACCATAGCCATTGAATATAGACAAGGAGACACCATTATATTCTAAATAAAGAACTATTTTAACTTTTTGAAAGAAGTAACAAGTTCAAAAAAAAGAAGTAACAAGTTCAAAATTCATAAGGTCATTCGATATATTTGATCAGAATGGAATTGAGAAATACTGAAATATATATATATATATATATATATATATATATCTATGTATGTATATATGTATATATATATATGTATGTATATATGTATATATATATGTATGTATATATGTATATATATAT
>MU225193.1:3987138-4019075 GCA_018584345.1 Thuja plicata | reverse complement strand
GCCAGTATACTGACTTCTATAAAAATAATATTAAGGAGAACCATAACCTAGAGGGTTTAAATATTAACGCAGAATACTTAGCTTATAAGTAAATCCAATCTTCTCGAATGACCCCGGAGGCGGAGAACAGTGAATCCTTTTCCTTCCTCCACATCATCAAACTCTATTTGTATACCAGATTGAATGTAGACACAGATAACCTTCATCTTGAAAACCTTTTCATTTAAAAGTGTTTAGGGTTAAGGGATGTTGACTCTAGTCATGATTCCCCTTAGACCCTCTTGTAGTAAATTCGGTATTTAATTTCTCTTTTATTTTTTATTTTTTTTTTTAAAAAGTTGTTGCGTTTTGGGAGAGAAATTTTTGGGCATTACACTTCTAATGCTCTTAGAGTTATGTATGGTAAAATATATAGAGTAATGGTTGTGTAATCTAAGAATAATGAGCATGAGGTTTGTCACATCACCCTAAATCAATCAAGGTCAGCTCACTCGAGTGATACACATGCCAAAACTTAAAGGAAATGAAAAGAGAAATAATAATTAAAAAAATGGGGGGGTTTAATTGTCATTAAATTTAGGGATTACACTTTTTGATCACCTATTGATGATTATTATTCATGTTAAATTCTTTACAAGAATATGTATCTTCTATAACTAGTGAAGTGCCTATTCACAATACACCTCTTAGAAAGGAAACACATGGAACACATCAAACTTTTAATTGTAGGTGATAAACTATTTGAACAAGTTAAATATAATGACATAATTAATAATAAAAATACTTTTTTATATCTTCAATGTGTAGAGATTAGATATAATCCACCTTGCACTTTCCTTATTTTCACATTTATAATTTATACAATCATGTGTCCACTTGGAATGAGCATTTGACTTTGTAATGTGTGTTTGAAAGTAGCACTTAGTGTCATAAAATTTATAAATGTAATATTGACACTTGTCAGGTGTAAAAGGGCATGAGTGTAGATGAAAAGCATGAATAGTAGTTTTTATTAAAACTATAGGTTTGAGAAGTGTATTAGTTAGTGTTGTTATCTCTATAGGATATTTTGTTGTCATTAGTTAAGACAAAGTCATATGAGTAGGAAGATTTGATCGGTGAAAAGGAGGAAAAAAAATATGAGAAATTGGTAATGTACACCGAGTAAGTCAGTGAAGTCAGTAAATCAAAGACACTACACAAAGTGCCTACAGTCACCCAACACCGAGCACACATGAAGTACACCGAGTTGACAGTTACCGAGTACTAAAGAGAAAGTTAACCAAGCGAAGAGAAGTTACTCTACTGAGTTACTTAATTGATTTTAAAGAAATAAAGACACATTTAATGAATTAAAATAGTATTAACTGTGATTCTACAATGCACAAAGATCAATTTGTTACACGATCGAGATAATTCGAAGAGAATATTTTAGAAGCAGATTAAGTGGTTAATCAAAGATTATTATTTCCAAGAAAAATACCAAGTACCGAGGTAAAAGTGACACAGTCACCGAGCGGAAAACTAGATCTAACAGTTAAAATAAATTATCAGTGACCTAAATCATAATATTAAGAGGCAATAAATATTATAGTTAAAGGATGATTTATAGAACAGAAGAGAGATGAGAGAGGAAAAAGAGACAGAGTATAGAGAAGGTTGATATTGAAGAACAAAGATTAGAGCAAAGAGTACCGAGCTGATATCTAGTTATAGCAGAGCAAATCCGAGTAGTGTTCTATATTGTAATTGAGGTATCACAATATTTCAGAGCACATAGAGTCTGATCAACACTTTTTATTGATGCAACATACCACACATTGATAAGTTGTTAATACTTGTATTGAGGGGTAGAAATTCCAATACTAGGTAGATCTTAACTGATTTGATATTTGTATAACCTTTAACAAGGTACATCTCTAAGTGTAGAGTTTGTAAAATACTCTAACCAGGTAGACCTAACAAGTCTTTGTATACTCTTAACAAGGTAAGCTGTCAAAATGGCTAATCTTTGTAAGCTCTAACTGAGCACCCTTTATACTGTAGTTAGTAAAGGTTTTGGGTAACATCCCCACGGTAGTTTTGTCCTCTAACAATGGATTTATGCGTAAGAAAAATCATGGATTTATGATTTCATTTACTTGAATGTTTATATCCGGTCTCGATCTTACAAGGGCTCACAGAAAAATGAGAAAACATTACATTTTTTTAAAAGTAATGCCTGTGGGAGTCAGAATTTTGATGTCTAATACATTAGAATTCTGATGAACACGGGCAATGTTTTAAAAAAATTAAAAATTTTCTTTGTAAAATATAACAGAGAAAAATAAATACCATAGCTGTCATAAATTCTCGTCAGAAATTTGCCCCAAATGTATTAGTGAGAGTCGAAAGTTGGTGAAACTTTAGAATTCTTCTGCTTTAACTTCTTCAACACATCATCTGATTGAGTAGCCTCATAATCTTAAATTATGACTTCCTCTTCCTTATTTTCCTCTATCTTCATCCTTTTTCCATCTCTCACTAGTGATTGCACTTGTGGTTTCTTTCTTGTAGAACTTATAGTTTGCCTAGATTTAGCAAGAGATGGTTTTGAACTAGCTCCAACAATCTCTCTACAATTCCCAGTAGCATCTTACCAAGTCCCTTTCCTTCCTTCCCTTACCTTTTAAGTGTAATCCCCATAAATTATGCAACCCCTTCCACTTTCTTCCTCACTCTCCTCTCTATCTCTAGTTTCTTCATCTCAATATGTATCTCAAGATCCTTTTCTGCATATCTTCCAAATCTCTCTTCATTAGGATCAATAGGTCTTCTCAATAATTGTTGAGTGTATACATATAGAATTTTTTCATCTACCTCATATCCCATTGACATTATCCAAGATGTTTTTGGTTCAACCACTTCCATTTTAAGCATTGATATGTGTTAACCATAAAAAATGATAGTCTCGTGATATCTTTCCATTATAGACTGACAAAATATATCCCTAGATTGCATCATGTTTTGAAATGTCTTGAAATATCCCCATAATGTACATGTTCTCATCTTATTATGTATACCATACATCAATTCCATAATTTGAACTGCTACCGGTATATTATTAGACCAATCAATAGGACTAACACCAATAAATTTATTCATAAAGTAAACAAATATGTAAAAGATCAAAATACCATACTTGAATAAGTTCTTATCCTTGTTGATCTTTTCCAACTTCTCTATCAATTTTCCCCTCATCACTTCACACAGGTGATACTCTTTGTCTTCCTTCAACATCTGATTAGATGTGTAAATTATAGTACTAGATAGTGAATTCTCTATCCTAGAGTTATATACCTTGTATCCTATCATCATTGATGCAAATTTTACATCCTCTTCAAATAAATCATTGATAGTCATTTCTCTCTTATTAGGCTTAGAATCAGTTTCATCTATAACCATCTTATTCATTATTGATTTTAGGACAGGGATCCTACTAGATGCACACAATCATGTTACTACCTATATAACCGCTTTTGTGATCTTTAATGGTTTTCATATCAACATAAACTCTCCATGTACCATTCAAAGTACATATCATATGGAATTTTATCCCATTCTATCAAAGGAAATCTAGGAAACTAATCAAAGTGTTTATCTTCAAGGGCTTTGAATTTTGGCTTTGATCTGTGATCGTTTCCTTCAAGATTCTTAATTTTTAAATCCTTTAGCGGTGCCAAGGTCCTCCATATTGGCATGAATGTATATTCTAATATCTTTAACCTACAGAAATCCAAATGACATATTAGAAAATCCCCCCCATAGGATCTACTTCAAGTAATTGAAAGTTATGCTTCTTAAATTCAGGTTGGGGCCTATTAGTAATATCCACAATCACAGGAGTATTCATCTTGAAAGATTTGAATTTTCAAGATTTGCATAGTTAAATTTACCTTTCACCCAACTAGGGTTTGCATGTAAATTCACTTGAACAATCACTCATTTGCTTTGATCTCACTATAAATATCTTGCAAAGCTCTTCTTCTCCTTATTTTCTTGAAGGAAATGTGGCAAATGAATGTCACATACATTTCACTTTTTGTGCTTAAGAAGGTGATAAACTATTTGAACAGGTCATATATAATGACATAATTAATAATAAAAGTACTTTTTTATATCTTCAATGTGTTTAGATTAGATATAATCCACCTTTCACTTTCCTTATTTTCATATTTATAATTTATACAATCATGTGTCCACTTGGAATGGGCATTTGACTTTGTAATATGTATTTGAACGTAGCACTTAGTGTCATAGAATTCATAAATGTAATATTGACACTTGTGGGGATAAAAGGGCATGAGAATAGATGAAAAGAATGAATAGTAGTTTTTTTAAATACTATAGGTTTGAGAAGTGTATTTGGTTAGTGTTGTTATCTCTATAGGATATTTTGTTGTCATTAGTTAAGGCAAAGTCATATGAGTCAGAAGATTCAATCAGTGAAAGGAGAAAAAACAATACGTGAGAAATTGGTAATGTACACCGAGTAAGGTAGTGAAGTCGGTAAATCACAAACACTACACAAAGCACCTACAGTCACCGGACAGTGAGCACATATGAAGTACACCAAGTTGACAGTTACCTAGTACTAAAGAGAAAGTTAACCGAGCGAAGAGAAGTTACTCTACTGAGTTACTTAATTGATTGTAAAGCAATAAAGAAGCATTTAATGAATTAAAATAGTATTAATTGTGATTCTACAATGCACGAAGATCAATTTGTTACACGCTCAACAATCGAGATAATTCAAAGAGAAGATTTGAGAAGCAGATTAAGTGGTTATTCAAAGATTATTATTTCCAAGAAAAACACCAAGTGTCAAGGTAAAAGTGACACAGTCACCGAGCGGAAAACTAGATCTAACAGTTAAAATAAATTATCAGCGACCTAAGGCATAAGATTAAGAGGAAATAAATCTTATAGTTAAAGGATGATTTATAGAACAGAAGAGAGACGAGAGAGGAAAAGGAGACAGAGTACAGAGAAGGTTGATATTGAAGAACAAAGATTAGATCAAAGAGCACCGAGCTGATATCTAGTTATAGCAGAGAAAATTTGAGCAGTGTTCTAGATTGTAATTGAGGTATTACAATATTTCAGAACTTGTATAGAGTCTGATCAATGTTTTTTATTGATGCAACATAGCACACATTGATAAGTTATAAATACTATTGTATTGAGAGGTAGAAATTCCAATACTGGGTAGATCTTAACTGATCTGATATTTGTAAAACCTTTAAAAAGGTACATCTCTAGGTGTAGAGTTTGTAAAATCCTCTAACCAGGTAGACCTAACAATTTTTTGTATACTTTTAACTAGGTAAGCTATCAAAATGGCTAATCTTTGTAAGCTCTAACCGAGCACCCTTTATACTGTAGTTAGTAAAGGTTTTGGGTGTCATCCCCATGGTAGTTTTGTCCTCTAACAATGGATTTATGCATAAACAAAATCATGGAGTTATGATTTCATTTACTTGAATGTTTTGATGTTATCTTTTATAAGCTTTATACTAGTTTTATTTCAAGTTATTGAATTCGGTAAACAACAAGAAACACTATATGGTTATAGATAGTTTCAGTTATAAAAAATGTTGTGGTATTGATTCACCCCTCCCCTCTCAGTCTCAACTTTCCATAGTCATTCCAACAATTGGTATCAGAGCTACTACTCTTGAGTTATAAGGTTTGACCACCTGAGAGTTAAAGATCCTAGTCATGGAAAGTTGTTGGCAATTCAAAAGAATTGATGTTCTTGAATCTTAGTTGGAAAGTCTAAGAGAGTTAATCATTGATCTGAAGAAGAAAATTGGGAAGTCTCTAAGGGTTAGATTGAAAATTTATGATGAACCAAAGGTTACAAAATAAAAATTTGATACACTTGAAATAGCATCTGAAGGCAGTATTACTGGTGAGTCTGAGACAACTATAAAAGAACTGCTGGAAAAGAATGATACACTTACCAAGCTGTTGGACCTAATGAAAATAGATCTTGAAAGAAACATGATAAGAATGAATTAATTAATTGAAGGAAAGAGGATTGTTGAAGATGAAAAGAAAATGGGAGAAGATGATAAAAGACAAGTTTAAATGAAGCTTTTGGAAAAAGATAATGAGATCATGAGAATTGTAAGATATAAAAATAAATTATTATTTGAAATTAGAATGTTTATTGAAATGTAAGGGGTAAATATGAAATAAAAGAAATGTGTGGGGAAGATAAGATGTTCTTTTTAAACTCAAATACACAAAGGAACCTAGTCCAAATTGATTAACCCCAAAGGAATGATCAATACATAAATGAATCAATCGATTGGAAATGAGAGTAAAGAGGAAGACCTTAGATTCTGTTTTATAGAAAAGAATGTGTGAAATAGATTTAGGAAGATTAAAAACTTTAATTCAAATGAATAGAAGAAAAGTACTAATCTCAAAATGCTACAGATCTAAAAAAAATTGTTTTCAGGGGTCTACACTCAGTTTCTGGAAAATCTGCAATTGAATCTAGAATAGAAACGTAGAGACGAACAAAACCTAGAAATCTTTTTATGATCTGGCTTAGTTCTGATTTTGACCATAAAGTCAATGTCACCTTTGACCCAAAATTTCCAATTTTGACCTAGGGCATAATTGACCTCCAATTCTAACCTAAAATCTCTAACAGAAAATTTGTTTCCAAATCCCGTTAGTTCACCGAAAAGGGTATCTAAATCTGCACTCCAATTCGCTATTGCAAACCTATCCCTGCAAGAAAGATAGTTTGTTTGTTGTGGGGGAGGGTTTTTCCTTATTCAAACCCTAATTTAGGAATTAACCTTGAAATTAATAATTGAAATAGAGAATGCTAGCAAGTAGTAGAAGTAAATCTAGTAACGAATCTATGATATTCAATAGATATGCAATTATATTTTGAATGTAAACAAGTATGTAAATATGAAAGCTTGGACTTAATATTAGAAACCATAAACCTCCATGATTTGTACGCTTGGGACCCACCTTGAAGAGAGAATGAATTAATCTTGAGGATTTACAAAGGATCTTGAAGGAAGATCACACCACCATGATGGATAGATCTAGGCTTTAAATGATGAATCTTGAATGCTTGAACCAAATCCCTTCCAAGGCTTGAATGCTTGAATCCTTGATCTTGAATGGAGAACTTGAATGCTTGAGAGGAAAACTTAGAAACCTTGGTTGAACTTTGAAAGCTTGAGGACATGTAAAATCCTTGCTTGGTTGATATTTGTTCGCTTGTGATTATGCTTGATATGACTTAGCTTGGCTTAGAAAAAATGAGAGGAGAAGGCTCCCTTATATATGAATCTAGGGCACAATCTTCTAGAGAGGTATACATAGGAGAATTAAATTCCAATTAGACCTATATCCCTAGAAGAGGACCTATATTAAATTTAAGATTCGTCACTTCAAAACCCAAAATAGCCGACCCAAAAGCGGGAAATGAACTTTTAATGACCACAAGAAGCCAACAAACTTTCAAACTAGAAAGGGGGACCTAGGGCAAAATCGAGGTCGACCTTGACCTAGGTCAAGGTCAAGGTCAAACTTGACCTAGGGAGTCAGAACCCCTAGAAAATGTTCCAGATGGGATGGATAGTTTCCGGAGAGGCCCAATCAGGGTCCTAAACAAGCACAAAAGTAGGAGAGGATGCAGAAATGAGGGGACAATATGATGATGGTCAAAAACACCCCATAAGGAGGGATAAACATTCTTAACATGCAAGTGCTTCCATTTTAAGGCGATACAAGAATGACACAAGCTCACTATGACATGATCGATCAACTTTTGAAAGCAAATCAAGATAGCACCAGAGAAAAAATTGAGAATCAAGGGATAAAATTTACAAAAAAAGAATTTTTTTTTCAAAAGATAAAAATAAGAAACTTTATTTTTTTAGTATTATTCTTCTTATTTAAGAAAATAATTTTTGAAAAATTAGTTTTTTTTAAAACATAAAAATAAGCAACAAAGGATATGTGTCTATGATATGATGGTTAAATATATATCTAAATAGTAAAGAAAATCTCATAGAAGAGATACAAAAGTTTAGCCTTACCTAATCTTCATTTATTTACTATAAGGTATAGTATATTGATTGCGACAAGTTATATGCATTCACATTTGAAATTGTGAGCAGAAAGGAAATTTGTCTGTGATATGATGGTTATATATTTTTTCTTAATAGTAAAGAAAATATGATGACCTGCAAGTACTGATCAAATAATCTTACCTTGAAGACATATCCTCACTTGAGGAAGAATAATGCAACTAAATATACCACCCTTCTTCTAGCTTCTCCGTTCAATTATTTCTCCTATTCTTCTTCTCAATTCCTTTTTATTCAAAATTCCATCAACAACACTTTTCTACTCCATTCTATCCCCTTCCCTACCTCCTTTTCCCATCCTCCCCCCTTCTTATTCAAACCAAATGTCTTTTTCTTCCAACTAAATCACTTTCTCCCACATGTGTGACAATCCCCAATTACTTCACATTTCTCTCACCATATCCCCTTTACTTCTATGTGTCCACTACTTATCCTCTTCCTAAATACTTATCCATTCACCTCCAAACTTGTCACTAATTATAGAATTTTCCAAATAAAATGGTGTATAAAACTTATTTTACTCATTTTTAGGTCCTCAAATTGTTTCCAACCCCTACCCCTAGGACTTGGGAGGTTAGGGGTACATATTTATGATGTAAATGTCTCATAAAATGCAAATTAAATGTATGTGTTAGTACTAACATCCTTCTACCACATAATATCATGGAAGACAAATACCATGACATATAATAACTCACATGCATTAAGACACTAGACTACATAAATCATGTAAGATATTTATACACATAACCACATATCATTTACACATTTCATAACTTCACCATACATTGATAGAAACCTTGGTCCTTTGATGGGCTAGGTTAGCATCATTGGTTTCTATACATGGGTCACCATATCATCTACCCTTCCCATTGGTCATATGCACTGCACAGTCAAGTGAATATCAGTCCAACAAAGATAACACATATAGTCAAAGTTATAAGAAATGATACAATACTAAAACATATTCCTATGTCTAACGTTATGATCATAAAATCTATTCATGATAAAATTCATATCAATTACCAATGCATGAAATGATGAGTGTCAATAAAAATCATGTAACTATAAGGATCATGTAAACATGTATATGCAATATCCAAATGATTAGAATGCATTCTTGAGAAATATAAACATCAGACCTACCTAATAATTAAAATCATTGTCCAGTTGGACACAGTTCATAATGATCCTTAAAACAAGTGGAACATAGTGATAAAAGGTCTAATTGACACCATTGTATTATCAAAATATAGATTGGACATCTATCATTAGGAAGTGATCATCACAATTAACATAGCTATATAGGAACACACACATGTGTAGTGACTCGTAGAAAAAGAAGAAATGCATCCTATTTCAACATAACCAATTGCGTCATTCCTAGAATTATCTCAACAAGGTACTTGGTCCTTCTGAAGATAATTAATTCTTGCTACATAATTTATTAACTAATCCTAATCATACCTCGAGCTAGAGGGTGGAGTTAACCTAATTCTCCCAAGGTACATTCATAATCCAATTCCGACTTTATGCAATATTACAATTAGGGGATGGACCTAACACCAAATATTTCTACAACACCCAATACACTAAAAAAATATTCTACAAATATTTTCAAGGAATATTTTGCAAAGACGAAGCTAACATTCTACATGACTATCAAATATTTCCTCACTACACATACACTAGAGAAAAATAAAACCTAAAAATTTTTTCAATGATGATTGTGCAAGACCAAACTAACATTCCACATGACCACCAAATATTTTCACACCACCCACTATGGTAAAGATAAAAACCCTACAAGTATTTTCAAGGAAGATTGGGCAAGACCAAACTCACATTCCACATGACAGCTAGATATTTCCATACCACACCACAAGATAAGATAGAAATCCTACAAATATTTTCAATGAAGATTGGGCAAGACCAAACTCACATTCCAAATGACTTCCAAATATTTTCACACCATACAACACAGTAAAGGAAAAAAAAATGTTATAAATATTTTAATGAAGACTAGGTAATACTAAACTCACATCCACATGACTGTCAAATATTTCCACACCACAAAACAAACTAAAGATAAAATCCTACAAGTATTTTGAAGGAATATTAGGCAAGACAAAACCTACACTCCACAGTAGTGCCAAATATTTCCACACTACAAAACGTGCTAAAGAAAAAAATGCTACAAATATTTTCAAGGAAGATCTGGCAAGACCAAACTCAGATTCCAAGGATGATTTATTATGACCAAACTCACATTCCATATGATTGCCAAATATTTTCATACCAGTTAACAAGCTAAAGGAATTAAAATCACTAAACAACATTCCACATGACCATCAAATATTTCCACACCATACACAACATACTAAAAAAAAGTCATAATAGTATTTTTAAGAAATATTGGACAAAAACAAAGCTCAATCCACATTACAGACAAATATTTGGACACCGCTCAACACACTAAACACAACAAAAATCAAGTCTCAAAATTTATTGTGAAACAACATTCATTTTCTTTTGCGGATCCACTTTTTCCAGTGTGAAAGGTACAAACGTTGAATCAAGGTGAAGATGAAGGTTGAAAGTAAAGGAGGGCATCATTTCTGAGGGAAGAGTGGGGGAGTGATTGAACATTACCAAGTGTAGTGGATGATGACACTATTCTAATCACACTCATGAGCTTATCTCTCCTTGCTATCTTCGTACTCAACATAATCTCAATTGAGGTGGGTATCCTTCTAAAATTAATGTAATTTGGTGAACGTCTCATTTTTATTTTGAGTGATTGACCAACCCAGACTTTGTTGGGTGGAAAGAGACAAACGTAGGCTTCAAAATTATGTGGTACACCTGTGCCCAGCGTTTTGCCTGTATCTGATTATTTTAACAAATTTAAAAGTGAACCCAACCATCCTATAAACTATTTGTAGACAGTAATGTGTAATCATGGGCTTCAAAATCATCATTTGTAGACTGCACTTAATTAAAATGTTTGAAGGTGCATGGACAACAAATATTGCGTAGAGTGATGAAGCAAAATCACATTCTTAGTGCTAAAAATAAATGCATTCTCATGTGGTTGTTAAGTGTCTAGGAGGGTTTGATTAGTAATTGTTATGCATGCTACCTTCAAGAATTTAACTCTATAATAAACTCTAAAAATAGTGTTAAAAAAATAGATGAAAAACTAAGAGGAAGGAGAAAATGTTCCAATCTACTAAAAAGGAGGAAAAAATATTGATACAAGACATCACAATTTCTATTGTTCATCCTGATCAATCCCCTATCTCCCAAATATCATTTATGCTTTAAATTTTATGTTAAAAAATCATACCGTAATAATTTATTGAATATGGTTTCCACAAAGGGAACACTAAGTTTTCTTTAATCTCTCAAACACGTGAATTATGGAGATTAAAAGCACTTTAACTACAAGTTGGATTCATAGCCAATACTTGAAAGATAGATGTTCTCCTATATCTCAAAGTATGCATATCTGATGAAGTGTTTATATCCAGTCTCGATCTTACAAGGGCTCATGGTGAAACGAGAATTCTGACATCTAGGACGTTAGAATTTTGATGAACATGGGTAATTTTATAAAAAAAATTTGCTTTGTAAAATCAAACGAAGAAAAATAAATACCATAGCCATCATAAATTCTCGTCAAAACTTTGCACCAAATGTATTAGTGAGAGTTGAAAGTTGGTAAAACTTTAGACTTCTTCTACTTTAACTTCTTCAACACATCATATGATTGAGTAGCCTCATAATTTTAAATGATGACTTTTTCTTCCTTCTTTTCCTCTATCTTCATCCTTTTTCCATCTATCACTAATGATTGCACTTGTGGTTTCTTTCTTGTAGAACTTATAGTTTGCCTAGATTTAGCAAGAGAGGGTTCTTAACTAGATCCAATAATCTCTCCACACTTCCCAGTAGTATCTTACTGATTCCTTTTCCTTCCTTCCCTTACCTTTTTAAGTGTAATCCCCATAAATTATGCAACACCTTCCACTTTCTTCCTCACTCTCCTCTCTATCTCTAGTTTCTTCATCTCAATATGTATCTCAAGATCCTTTTTTGCATATCTTCCAAATCTTTCTTCATTGGGATCAATAGGTCTTCTCAATAAGTATTGAGTGTATACATATAGATTTTTTTCATCTACCTCATATCCCATTGGCATTATCCAAGGTGTTCTTGGTTCAATCGCTTCCATTTTAAACTTTGATATGTATTAACCATAAAACAGATAGTATCGTGATATCTTTCCACTATAGACTGACGAATTTTATCCCTAGATTACATCATGTTTAGAAATGTCTTGAAATATCCCCATAATGTACATGTTCTCATATTATTATGTATACCATACTTCAATTCCCTAATTTAAACTGCTACCGGTATATCATTAGACCAATAAAGAGGACCAACACCAAGAAATTTATTCATAAAGTAAACAAACATGTAGAAGATCAAAGTATCATTCTTGAATGAGTTCTTCTTGTCCTTGTTGATATTTTCCAATTTCTCTATCCATTTTCCACTCATCACTTCACACAGGTGATACTCTTTGTCTTCCTTCAACATCTGATATGAAGTGTACATTATAATACTAGATAGTGAATTCTCTCTACTAGAGTGATATACTGTGTATCTTATCATCATTGATGAAAATTTTACATCCTCTTCAAATAAATTGTTGATAGTCATTTCTCTCTTATCAGGCTTAGAATCAGTTTCATCTATAACCATCTTATTCATTATTGATTTTAGTATAGGGACCCTACTAGATGCACATAGGGATTATTCATCTTGAAAGATTTGAATTTTCAAGATATACATAGTTAAATACCTTTCACCCAACTAGGGTTTGCATGTAAATTCACTTTAACAATCACTCAGTTGCTTTGATCTCACTGGAAATATCTTGCAATGCTCTTCTTCTCCTTATTTTCTTGAAGGAAATATGGAAAATGAATATCACAGATCACTTTTTGTGCTTCACATACCTAAATTTCAGGTGTCATAAAGGATTCAAATCCTAATTTTCTCCAAGTACCGAGTTCACTAGCCAATTCTGAGAAACCTACTACATATCTCCAATTCTTATCAAATGCCTTCAAGATTAGATTCTAAAATTTTGTGCCAATTTACTACATCTCTATTCCTGCCAGATTTAGGCATCAATATCTACAAGGAGTTTCATAATATTTTCTTGTAAGCTCCCCATAAAGAAAATTCCTAAATTCAATTCCCACAGGAATCATCAGGACCACATCCAGGTGTGGACCCTTCATTTATCTTCTTTACCCATGTCTACTTAATCTACTTCCCGGCTTCTTTAATGTTCATTTTTTATTTGCCTTTATCATTTCTCTCCTTATTTCTTCTCTTGTTCACTAGACCTCTCTTGTTCACATTATTAGTCCTACAATACCTTGCACTATATCTAGATCTATTATATTTGAAGCATACACCATTCCTTTGCCCATTGTTGTTGCTCATCTATTTTCTTCTTTATCTGCATTGCTTTCCAATGTGACCAAACTCATTTCATGCATAACACTTAATGGGTCCTTTGTTGTTGAAATATTTGTTCACAAAAATCTTGCACTCACTTGACTTATGACCATGTTTATTTCACTTAAAACATTGACCAAAAAATGATGCACCATTCTGATTCATATTATTTCTATAATGCATGGATTTGTGACCAAATTCATTTCAAATATAAAACTTACCATTGGTCCTTTGAGAATTAATTTGTCTTGCGAATGTCCTCTAAGTTGTCTTTTCCTTTTTCAGATCTAGGTTTGTCTTGACTAGATCTGGAGCTTTCTCCTTTCTCAAATCTGAGACTACGCATGTCAATTGTGCTCATCTAAATTTCAAGTAAGGAATCAAGTTTTGTGGTCTTGATCATGAATTTATCCTTATGGTCATTATAAATCAAGAGTTCTTCTCTTCGTTCTTCCCCAATATCCTTGGCCTCCTGCAAGTTAGCAACAAGTCTTTTTCATTCATCACATCTTTCCTTAAAGGACTAGCTTAGATCATGTTCATTCTTTTTCATGCCCTCAATTTCCTTGTTCATCTTGATCACCATATATTTAACCTCATTCTTCATGGTTGCATTCTCTTTCTTTAGTTTTTGACATTCTTCAATGTTCTCCTTCAAGTCCTGACTCAACTGGTCATCATCTGAGCTCTTACTATCCTTTTTATGTAACTATTCACAAAGTTCCCTTATGTTCATCTTAGCTTTCTTCAACTATTATTTCAATGACTTGATGAAACTTTTATCTTCTCATAGGTTCTCCTGGAGCACCCTGACTTCACCTTTAGATTTATCAAGATCCTCCAATAAAGCTATGAGTTTTTCTTTGAAACCTAAATCCATCCTCCCTTCCTAGATCACCCTCAAGCTATTATACTTCCTTCAAGGGACCAGGCTCTGATACCAATTGTTGGAATGAGAAAACACCAAGAAGGGAGGGTGGTCAGTGTTCTACAAATTTTAACTTTATTAAACTAGTCCACAAACCTCCTAGCACATAGAATGAAAACTAATAAGCATGAACATAAAGAAAAGATGCATAACACCATCTCTCAAAGATTTTATTGCGGAAACACTATTAGGGAAAAAACCATTGTGTGGAATGTACTGACAATATAATACTCTAGAAAAATATTGTCCTAGAAAAAAAAGGGGAACGCACATGCATTCAGGCTCAATGCTTAGAGAACACTACTCAAATACATTAAGGTCTATAGTCTTGTGGAGGGATGACTACCTTATAAGATAACTACAATGATCATAAGAAATGTTGAACTGATAAAACAATATCTGCTAATTCCTAGTTATAGCTCCACATAATCATATAACATAGATATGAACCACTTTCTCTCTGACTTCCCTATATCGCTATTTTTCGCTAATCATAAATTTAGATCTCAATTTTATGCACAAAATCCTTTGGATAACCAAATTTTTTCACTTGTTTCATGCATCAAATTTAATTTCAAACCCCAACCAATTGATCTTAGAGGTCCACAACCAAAGAAATTGATCGCGCATGTCGGCTCAAAAATGTTCTAGCAAAATGTGTATCATATTTGACCAAGTTGGCCAAATTCAAAAAAGAAATATGAATTCATACCAAAATAAGGATTCACATGCCTCTATACATGTTGGCTCAACCATTAGAACATAGAATTTATCACCAATAATGATTTACCACGTCCGCAATATGAATTTAACATACAAGTTAGCTTCTTTGACTAGCTAGCATAATATCGATACACAGATCCATCTAACTTCCACACTATGGAAAATCAGACCTCCAAATTTGAGAATAAGAATATCCAGACATCCAAAATACTACCCTTACATCTGCAAATAAAGATATGAAACTAGACAAGTTCACAAGACCAAATAATGAATGTTGGTAAAATGCTAGGTTCTTCATTACCAGACTTAACCAAATTTCCATTTTGACTTGCTGCGGACCTTCCTACTGCAATATGGATGGGTAAATTGAGTTTAGTTACCATCAATGACAACATGATAACATCTATTTTGTTTCTCTTTCCAACAATGAAAAATTTATAAGTGAACCAATTCATATATTTTTGGTTGTTTGAGTGGACTAAGCTAAGAATGAAGATGATGATGATCCTAATGTTTTTTCTATCTCTTGAGGATACCTACTCTTATGAAAAAAAACTTCCTGTTATTATGATCACCAATCTCTCATCTCTTTCAAAGATTGCATTTGCCAATTTCAGTTGGTCGTCTTCCAAATTTACTATAATGTTTAGCATTGGGAGCACATAATAGATGACATTAGTAACCTCACAAAATTGGTGTTTCTAAACCTACAAGAAAAATGATTGAATGGGACCATTCCATCTGCAATTGGTAAACTTCAAAATCTAGCAACATTAGCTCTAGACACAAAAAATTTACATGTAAAAGTCACAAAAAGTTTTTGCCAATCAAAAAGGATTTTCTTGTTGTCACTCAGTGAGAATATGCATTTAAGGAAAATTCTAAAAAACCTTGGCAACCTTCCAGAATTAAGAGACCCAATTCTTCATCACAATCAAATATTAGATAAAATACATTTTAGTTTAGGAAGATGCAAGAAACTGGAAAAGGTGGACTTGGCCCACAACAAACTATTAGGAAATATACCTCCTAAAGTTTTAGGTCTTCAAAATCTCCAGTTCTACTTCAACAATTTTGAAAATTCCCTATAAGTTTCATTTGAGAATTGTCAAAAATGGTTATAGTTCTAACTATAGATGTTTCTCAAAAAAAAAATTAGGTGGCATTCCAAGTGAGCCTATAAGTTGTAAGGGATCGCAATATGTAAATCTTTCCTAAAATGCATTGGCCAATCCCTCCATCACTAGAAGATCTGTAAAATTTGAGTACGTGTAATTTCTTGCAACAATTTGTTAGGTATTATACTAGTAGCTTTCAGAAAGAAGAAAATGCTCCAACATCTCAACTTGTCTTCAAATAGGTTAACTAGAGAGGTCCCAAAAGGAGGATATTTTTCAACACTTAATGCCTCATAAGTTATGGGAAATCTTGGCATTTGTGGTGGTTGGATAAACTTAATTCCATGCTCTCTTTTTCCAATCACAAACAACTATAAATCTCAAAAAGGTGATTATTCCTGTTCTAGTTGGCATTGCAATTTTGATCACGTCTCTTCAATTGGAGAATTTTCCTATAGATCATAAAAAGGTTCCAATATCCCTTCTCTCAAAGTATGGCCTCAAAAAATTTCATATAAATAACTTATACGTGCAACTATTAGGTTTAGTAATGAGAATCTATTAGCAAGTAACGGTTTCGGGTTGGTTTATAGAGGGATTGTAAATAACGGAAAAATATTGTTGGTAAAGTTGTCAAGTTGTAAGATGAACATGCTCACAAAATTTTCAATAGAGAATGCAATGCATTAAAGAGAGTTCAAAACTGCAATGTAATCAAAATCATTTTAGCATGTTTCAATCTTGATTTTAAAGCCATATTCTTCCATTCATGTCAAATGAAAGTTTGAAGAGAGGGTTATGTCGGCCTATAGGGTGTAGGTGAAAATTAAATTTTAGTGATTGAATAAGGATTGCAATGGAGATAGAAGAAGGAATGACATAGCTTCACCATTATTTCTTTTTTCAAGTGATTCACTGTGACTTGAAGCCCAACAACGTCCTATTAGGAGATGATATGATTGCATGTATAGAAGATTTTGGCCATTCCAATCCTATTTTTGGAAAATTTGTGGACTCTTTGACTTCTATAGATTAAGTTTTAAAGGATTTGATAGCTATATTAAACCAGGTGTAGATTTATAGTTATCAAACTATGTATTTTGCTGGTATTTTTTTACTTAATAAACTATCGAATAATGCAAATAACTAATTTATTCTTATTTATTTTTTATTATAGATTATGGATTAGGTGTACATATTTCTAAAAAAGGAGATGTATACCGTTATGGAATTTTTCTTTGATATTTTTAACAAGGAATAGACCAAGAAATAATATGTTGAGTGAAGGAATCAATCTAAAAGAATGAATAAAAATGCATTTTTCAAATAGAATCTTAGATGTAGTGGATAATTTCATTCTTATAGATTCTCATGAATCAAAGACATCAATGATAATGAAATACATTACCCATTCTATGCAAATTAGTTTTTTTATACAAGGGAGTCACCTAAAAACTAACCAAATATGACCTAGATAGTTGATATATTAGATAAAATCAGAGTTACATTTCTTGGTACCAATAAAATTATTCAATGCCAAAAGCCATCTGACCTATTAAAGTGATTAAATAAATATAAATACAACTAGAAATAAATAAATAGAGAAAGTTCATCTACATCTAAATATTAATCCCAAATAATTTTTCTTGCTTGCTTTATTGCCTAATCAAAATCATAATGATGTTCTAATGTATTATTTTGGATGATATAGCTATTTTGAGTAGATAAAATATTATTTATCTTGTGCAACCTATATGGTATAGTATATTGACTGTGACAAGATATATGAATTCACATGTGAAATTATGATTGGAAAGGAGATGTGTCTATGATATGATGGTTAAATATATATATCTTAATAGCAAAGAAAATCTCATAGAAGAGATAAAAAAAAAGTTTAGCCTTACCTAATCTTCATTTATTGACTATAAGGTATAGTATATTGATTGCGACAATATATATGCATTCACATTTGAAATTGTGAGTGGAAAGGAAATCTGTCTTTGATATGATGGTTATATATATTTTATTAATAGTAAAGAAAATATGATGAACTGCAAGTACTGATGAAATAAACTTACCTTGAAGATATATCCTCACCTGAAGAAGAATAATGCAACTCAATATACCACCCTTCTTCTAGCTTCTCCCTTATATTCTTTCTCCTCTTCTTCTTCTCAATTCCTTTTATTCAAAATTCCATCAACAACACTTTTCTAATCTATTCTATCCCCTCCCCTACCTCCTTTTTCCATCCTCCCACCTCCTTCTTATTCAAACTAAATGTCTTTTTCTTCCAACTACATCACTTTCTCCCACATGTGTGAGAATCCCCAATTACTTCACACTTCTCTCACCATATTCCTGTTTACCTCCATGTATCATCCACTACTTATCATCTTCCTAAATACTTATCCATTCACCTCCGAACTCGTCACAAGTTATAGATTTTTCTAAATAAAATGATGCATAAAACTTATTTTAATCATTTTACTTATTTTTAGGTCCTCAAATTGTTTCCAACCCCCACCCCTAGGACATGGGAGGTTAAGGGTAGGTATTTATTATTTAAATGTCTCATAAAATGTAAATTAAATGTATGTGTTGATACTAACATCATTCTACTACATATTCTCATAGAGCACAAACACCAGGACACATTTACTACACATAACAAATCACATGCATTAAGACACTAGACCACATAAATTATGTAATATGTATATACACATAACCACATATCATTTACAAATTTCATAACTTCACAATACATTGATATAAACCTTGGCCCTTTGACAGGATAGGTTAGCATCATTGGTTTCTACACACGGGTCACCATATCCTCTACCCTTCCCATTGGTCATATGCACTACACACTCAAGTGAATATGAGTCTAACAAAGATAAAACATATAATCAAAGTTATAAGAAATGATACAACACTAAAAAAAATTTCTATGTCTAACATTATGATCATAAAATCTATTCATAATAAAATTCCTATCAATTACCAATGCATGGAATGATGAGTGTCACTAAAAATCATGTAATTATAAGCACCATATAAACACATATACGTAATATCCAAATTATTAGAAATCATTCTTGAGCAATATAAACATCACACCTATCTAATAATTAAAATCATTGTCCATTTGGACACAGTTCATAATGATCCTTAAAACAAGTGGAACATAGTAATAAAAGGTCTGATTGACACCATGGTATTATCAAAAATAGATTGGACATCTATCATTAGGAAGTGATCATCACAATTAACATAGCTATATAGGAACACACACATGTGTAGTGACCCGTACAAAAAGAAGCAGTATATCCTATTTCAACATAACCAGTTGCATCATTCCTAGAATTATCTCCACAGGGCACTTGATCCTTCTGAAGATAATTCATTCTTGCTACATAATTTATTAACTGATTCTAATCACGCCTAGAGCTAGAAGCAGGAGTTAACCTAATTCTTCCAAGGTACATTCATAATCCAATCCATATTTCATCCAATATCACCATTAGGGGATGGACCTCACACCAAATATTTCTACAACACCCAATACACAAAAGAATATTCTACAAATATTTTCAAGGAATATTTTGCAAAGACCAAGCTAACGTTCTACATGACTATCAAATATTTCCTCACTATACAATAAACTAGAGAGAAATAAAACCTAAAAATATTTTCAAGGATGATTGTGCAAGAAAAAACTCACGTTCCACATGACCGCCAAATATTTTCACACCACGCACTATGGTAAAGCTAAAAATCCTACAAGTATTTTCATGGAAGATTGGGCAAGACCATACTCACATTCCACATGAAAGCCAAATATTTCCGCACCACACCACAAGCTAAGATAGAAATCCTTCAAACATTTTCAATGAAGATTGGGAAAGACCAAACTCACATTCCAAATGACTTCCAAATATTTTTACACCATACAACACACTAAATGAAAAAAAAATGTTATGTAAATATTTTTAATGAATATTAGGTAAGACTAAACTCACATCCACATGACTGCCAAATATTTCCACACCACACACCAAACTAAAGGCAAAAATCCTACAAGTATTTTGAAGGAAGAGTGGGCAAGACAAAACCCACATTCCACATTAATGCCAAATATTTCCACACTACAAAACGTGCTAAAGAAAAAAAATGCTACAAATATTTTCAAGGAAGATCTGGCAAGACCAAACTAACATTCAATATCATTACCAAATATTCCCACATAACATGCTAAAGAAAAAAAATCTTATAAATATTTCCAATGATGATTGATCAGGGCCAAACTCAAATTCCATATTACTGCCAAATATTTTCATACCACCTAACAAAGGAAAAGAAAAAAATCACCAAACTACATTCCACATGACCATCAAATATTTTCACACCATACACAACATACTAAAAATTAAAAATCATAATAGTATTTTCAAGAAAGATTAGACAAAACAAAACTCACATTTCACATGACCCCTAAATATTTCCACAACACAACACAGAAAAGAAAAAAAATCATACAATTATTTTGAAGAAATATTGGACAAAGACCAAACTCACATTGCACATGACCGCTAAATATTTTCACACTACACAAAAAAATATCTTACAACTATTTTCAAGTAAATTTAAACAACACCAAACTCATTCCACATTAGAGACAAATATTTCGAAACCGCACAACACAATAAACACAACAAAAATCAACTCCAAAAATTTACTATGTTCAACAACATTCATTTTCTTTCGTGGATCCACTTTTTCCAGTGAGAAAGGCACAAACGCTGAATGAAGGTGAAGATGAGGATTGAAAGTAAAGGAGGGCATCATTTCTGAGGGAAGAGTGGGGAGTGATGAGGGAAGATGAGGATTGAAAGTGCAGTGGATGGGGACTCTATTCTAATCACACTCGTGAATTTAGTGGTGTGAAATTTACAATAACAAAACTTTCTTTAGAAAGTAAATGTTTCTCTAATTATATTAGGTGTGGCCTTAATAATACTACATGATTTTATTTTTTTTTAATACGTTGTGTTACATGGTATATAGTGGAAAATTGTTCTCTTTAAAATTGTGCAAACTTTATAGTGCAAATCTAACTTCAATTTTGGAAATGAAAATTCATTTAGTGATGTGAAATTTACAATAACAAAACTATCTTTAGAAAGTAAATTTTTGTCTAATTATATTAGGTGTGGCCTTAATAATACTACATGAATTTTTTTTCAAAATACGTTGTGTTACATGCAAGTGTATCTCCATTAGTGTGATTTCAAATTTTGATTATGAAAAATTATTTTTTTCACACTTGCTTACATCTATACACATTAATTTGATCTTTTGAAAAGCATACTTCCTTTTGTATTTCTATTTGAACACTTTATCGAGTTTATGCCTCCTTAGTAGAAAGGTTATAGTACGATTTTTAATATTGAAATTTAAATTTGATTTTACTTCTCATAAGTGTTCTTCTAATAGTGGAATTTTAAATGTTTCCTTTGGATTTTTTTTACATTTATATGTGTACATGTAATCTCCTACCTTGTCAAATCTCTTCAACAAAATAAATCTTTCTTATTCATTAGCATGAACAGTGCGATAATGTTTCACCTCTTCTTAGCATTACATTAAGAATGATGTATGAAGCTACAAGGATACATAAAATAAGAACAATTATAATACATTAACACAAGATAATGAAAACAACTAGGTATAAAATATGACTTGACACATAATGAAAAATTCATATTGTTCAAGAATGATGAACCAAAATACTCCATAATCATCTCAAATAATCCAAATTGATTACTATACTTACAATAACAATTAATGAATGGATTCTCCTCATTTGAATTTGTTCCCATGTGTCCAACCGAGAAAAATTATAATTATCTTCCTACACTCTCCAAAGTTCTTCTTTATAAACTTTATAGATTACAAGGCTAAAATGTATGATTAGGTACATCATGTTTTTACATTTTTGGATATCCTTATTGCTAAAGTTAGTACACATTTAAATATCAAAATATGAGTTATCATGATATTAGAACCATGGATTTGGAGAAGAGTTTTAAGGAGAGGCTCTGCAACTATCGAGGCCACCTACTCCTGAGTGTGCGCTTCTCCACTCAGATGGTGGCAGGCCTACTCTCCCAGCCTTACAAGCTATTATGGAGACTATATTTTCTTGTAGAAAGTTAGATTTATGAGAGATGAAGTCCGTCTAGAAGCTTCTAAAGATTTGTCTGCGAGGGAAACTTCAAGGGTCGAGGGTAAGAAATCTTTTAAACAGGTGGTGCAAGAGAGGGACAATCTCTACCTTTGCTGGTATAATTCAAACTTCAGACTGCAAAATAAACTTTAACACTTTTTTGTAATTTTCTCAATTATCAATATATGCAACTTCCTAATAATGAAATTTATGCTAATTTTAACATGACTCCTATACTTAACCATTTTCCACGTAATATTAAAAGATTGAGTGACAAGAATCATAAGTAAATTTGCTAAAAATAAAATCTAACAAACATAAACCATTGTTTAAATCACGCTTGCGAATTAAATGATGAAAATTTGGAAACCCAAAAAACACAAATCAGATAAAATCATGATTCCATATTCAGCAGATGCAATCTTTTGAAGAAAATTTAACCAGATGCAAGATTTTCCAAAATATATCAAATTGTGAAGCCACTAGATGCACGCACGTACGAGATGGATTTATCTTAAACCAATAGAATAAATTTTTCCAATAATTTGTCATGGAAAGATGAAACAATAACAGTATATTCCATCTAATTGATCGTAGATACATTCACAATAAAATGCAGTTGGCTCTTTGAAAGAAATGAACAAGCATGCACAAACTCATAAATTCTGCATAGATACCAGAAGAATCACACCATAAGTGAGAACCAACAACATACAACATTATTTCATAAAAAGATAAACCTTAATTAAACATCTTTGTGATGAAATATAAAGTGCTTCAACTTAGAAATTTAGAAACCCATAGCTAGGGTTTCATCTACAAAACATGGATAAATAAAACTAAATGTAGAGTTTCATAAGAGAAAACTACTCCTAAATTGGTTGCCAATAAGTTTGCATGGATTCTCATCCATGTGTACATTGAATACATGCAAAATCAGACTGGAATTAGCCCCTAAAATGAAGGAAGTTAAACTGCAGGTCCACCATTTCTTCTCCTTGTTTGGTCGTGGTTTATATTCTCTTTGACATTGACATGCAAAATGCATGGATCTAACTACCCTTCTGATGTGTAACTGATAGAAGAACCCTTGACTTGCAAAAATGAGCTCTAGTTTGCATGCAATATTCCCAAGAAATGATGTCATGTGAAAAATACGATTGGAAAATGTGTGCCTAGGAATTTTAGGGTTGTGGACCTCCGAAAATGACATCCTAAAAAATTACTAAGTATTGAGCTTTGGTGACTATGGATTTTTGAGGTTGTGGATCTCCAAAAATGCAACTTTAAAAATTGGCTCAGTATGAAAAATGATATCCCTAGATTTTTGGGGTTGTTACCTCCGAAAAATGCAACACCAAAATTTGGCTAAGTATAAAAAATGACTGTAGTCCACAAAAAATGGTTAAAAATCACAAAAACTTAGGTCTATGGAAGAACGCTCAAATGAACTTTGCAGAGTCTCTCTATAATCTACTGGACTTCATCAAAATTAGGGAGCTCAATGGATTCTAACTGTCCTTGCCACCTTACCCGAAATGAGCTGATCTTTTCAAACTAAACACTTAAATTTCCTCTATATGCTCCATTATGTAGCTCATATCCACTTTGAAATAAAACAATTGTTGCAGGTCTTCCTTTGTATTCACCCTATCTACAATTCAGATAAACTATTGGACAATGTTCTTTGTGGAATAAAACTTTTGCTTATTGTCATCCTCATACATCTCTAATTTTATTCCCTAAAATAATTTCTCAATCTCCTCTACCCATATCATAGAGTCCTTTCCCCTTTTCTCGTAATCTTTTCCAAGCTCTCCTGGTAGCTTTTAATGGAAACACCGATAGTAGGGACCCACTCATCAAAATTATCTAACTCCTCTCCATATATCTTTACCAAAATTTGAAAGCATTTCTTTCTTATGACCCTCACCAAATTTTCTCTCCTCTCACCTTTTTTATTCCCCTTTTTAGGATACTTTGATGCCAAATGTCTGCGCTAATGACACCTAAATAATTTGATTGTCTATGGGCCCCTTCCCCCAAATCTCCCTCTAGTGTTTGATCTTTTTCCCCTAAAGGAACCTCTAGATATACTCTCTCCTTTTCTACCTTCATGACTTGATTCCCCAAAGTCCTTTGGACCTTTTGGACTCTCTGGTCATACCTCTGCCCCTACTTCCAAATTCCTTTTTTCCTCTCCCTCTACCACCTTGTTCATGTCTTATCTTGAGCTTCTCCTCAACCTTAAATGCTAATTGAAATAATTTTGTATTGTGGTAGGGCTACTAAAACTAAGTTCATCTTGTATTTTAATTCTCAATCCTTTAATGTATCTTGCAAGATTCACACTCTTGGGTTCTACCATCTTAAACTTCATGAAAAGCCTCTATAACTCCTCAGTGTAACTTGAGACATCTAACTCCTTTTGCCTCAAACTAATCCTCCTCTAATGAAGTTACAATTCATAATCTTCAGGAACATATGCCTCTTTGATTAAGGCTACCATTCTTTTCCAAGTGGTAATTTTATTCTTTCCTTTCTTCACTCTTTCATCTTGAGTGAAATTACACCATGTTAGTGTAGATCCTTTCAATTTTGACTTGGAAATCTTTACCTTTTGGTTCTCAATTATGTCTTCATAATCAAAGAAACTTGTGAGAGCATCAACCCAATCTATAGTAGCATCAAGGTCCATCTTTCCACTATTTACTGGTAGATCTAGTTTAGCATCCATTGCCCTTCTTTCCATGGAATTCAAGGTCCTCAAGAGTAGCCTCTCGTCTGCAGGATCCTCTTCCTCTTCCTGCTCAAGGGGTTCTTCATCACTCCCTTCCTCATCTCCATAGTTTCCACCACCTCTTCTATCGACCTTCCCTTTGAGTCTTTCCATTTCTCTCATCAAATCTTTGTTCTATACCATTTATTCTGTCACTATCCTTGCAAGTTCTACATTTTTTATCCTTGATGGGATTTCAATGTCTCCCTCTTCTACATATATTTTTTACAATCCTCCTCATAAGGATCTCTCTTGCTCCGATACCACTCGATGCAGAGCTCCCTACCTTCTAACTAACTTGAACCAACTCAAGTATTTACTTGATCAAAACAAACATTCTAACCCTTCCACTTTGAGTATCTTAGGCCATGGCTTCACACCTTCAAGTGTCTTCTCTTTGACTCACCATCTCTTCATATTGTATCCCCCATAACCCCTTTCAAAGTTTCTCTCCATTACACACATCCTTTTGTGTTGATGCACCCCTATTTTCTTAGTGTCTCTGACCCACCTTCCTTGCTCAATGGTACTCCAACCTCCCCTAAGTATTAGGGTCTATCCACATGCCAAATTGATCCCTTGACACTCCTCAATCCAACCAAACTGACTCTTTGGTTCCAATCCCCCTCAACACCTCACATGCCTAGAATGCACTGGTTTCCTAGTAGCCTTTTCTGGACACCTTTTATAGTTTTTTTACCAAATATTTTAAAGTACCTAGGGAAGTAATTGCACATTCTAAAAGAACTAGTTTGGGCAACGGTTTTCCCAATAGGACAGGTATTGAATCCTTGGACAAACTTACCAACTTGGAAACCCTCACATTTTCTTAGAAGGGCTAATGGGAGAAACTAAAGAAGGAATTACCCTTTAGACCTTGGATTACACCAATATAACACTTGGAGCACCTTGGGGCACATGAAATAATATCATTCCTTCAATTTTAGGCTTTGAAACAATACCCATCAAAAGTTATGGGGTATGCAAGTTTCTAGTCTATGTCTCTCTACTAGTCACATGTGGATGCCTGGCTAGGGTTTCATGCCTGTCTCTCTTAAAATAAATCCTCCTATTCTAAAAAAATTAAATAATAAATTACACTCTTTAATCTCTCATTTAAACTAGCTAATATTATTTTCCACTAGTTACATTTCGAGTAATGCAGAGAGAAAGTTGAAACACTAATTTTTGTCAAGTTTTCAACTTGTAGGTGAATGTGACACATTTTCTCCCTTAATAATACAAATTAATACCTATAAATAGATTCAAATGAAATATAACTCAATTACCCAACTTCCTATCAAGTTCATTTTTTCATTTGGATCCGTATAACTCTGTACACAAGGAAAAAATAGAGAATTTCATGGAAAAATACAATTTTCCTTATTCAAATTCAATTGTCTTCATACAAAAAATCTTCTCAACAACCTTGGCTTCAATTTTTGACACAATTTTATATCCATCCCCTTCATTTCAAACCAATCTTAGTTGGTTATGTACAATGCACAACTATATTTTGAAAATTTCCAATTAGCAACTTTTATTGTTGACAACATTTCACAGTTTGTTGACAAATTTTACAAACTAACTTCCTAATCAACCTAGGAGCCTACCAAGGGCACACTTGACCTTATTTGATCAATTCTAACACCAATTTAACCCTTCCTAACATATTTCTACCCAAACCATATCTATCTAAAAATAGTTGACCATAGGATTTATAACACATCCTAAGTCACTAGGCCTTACAAGTAAGGACTTATTAGATTGCTAGGATCTCTTCATCCCTATAGGAACTTGTCCTATCAAAACATGCTATCACAATCATGGAGGTATTATGATCCCATTGTCTTCATCAAGTGGGGCTCCTGCACCACCCTACCTCTACCCTAAGACTCTAGAAAGTCAAAATAATTTGGCACCTCCGTGAGGAGAAACTCACAATAGAGTTTCCTCGGGAAATATATAGGAACCTCATTATTGTTATAGGGAGGGGAATAAAAGACCATACATCATCTATCCCTAAATTGTATTTTTATATCTTCATTGAAGTACCAATGAATTGGGAACCTGTTTGTTGTAGTTCTAAGAGTATCAATTTCCCCTGGCTTTTTAAAGAGTTTGCAAATGTTATCTTTTGTGATTTGTTTCTTTTTAATGCCCTCGTATGATTATTTATTTTCATAATATCATTTTTGTTCTTCCCTTTTATCGTGCCATAAACTAAGTTTCCCACTAACTGTACATGTACATGAGTCATAATTAATTCTAATGATTTTAAAAGTGTTGCCCTTCAAGGATTTGTATCAATAGAATATTTTAACCTCCTAATTAAATATTCTAATTATGTTTTCCCTCTTTCTATTTGGTTAATCAAATTTTCTTATTTTCTAGGAGGAGGTTCCTTAATTGGTGGAGGCGGTTGGGGTTCATTTTCTTGGTTATTTTCAATTGTCTTTTGTTCACGAGGAGAAGATGGAGGGTTTGGTTGAGGTTTTCCATAGGGAGATCATTCCTTCTTGGCAATTAAAACAAAATCTATTTTAAAATCCTAATTAAACTTAAAATTTAAGAAAAGAAACTTTGACAATAAACTTTGATTGAAAACTGAAATTAAAGTTGAATTTCAATACAAATAAGAGATGTAGGTTGTAGAATAGCTTACTTCTTCTTCCAGTTTGACCTTGATGATGTTGTGGAGCCATTCTTTGTTCGATTTGATGAAGCAAACAAGAAAAAAATTTGCGTACGCGCTTTGCAAATTCTCTTCTTTGCTGAAACACAGGTTTGATGGGAATAAATGAGCCATGTTTTTGGTTGTTTGACCTTTATAACATTTTAACATAGTGAGCACACGCTATGTTTTGAATTTCCCATGTCTAAGGCTTGGATAATCCAAGCCATTGCACGTGCATTCTATACCACACATGTTCTTTAGTGCATACACACTATATTGTTTTGGGACCAAAAAGGAATTTGGCACCTTTTCGATCCCCCGTTTTCATGCATATACCCCAAAAATCTTTTCTAAAGAATAAAAATCATAATACTCCTAGAATACACTGAGTCGTGGGAAACAAATATAGAATTTACTTCCATCATGAGCTAAGATCTCCTTTAACCCTTGTGGCACCTTGTAAAAGTCACCTGCCTCCATTTTTTTCTCGCAATTCCCAGTTAGCCATGAGGTCCATAGCATTATTCCCTTTGCGTAATTTGTGAATAATTTTTACATTAGAGAAGGAGATAGACGTTATCTTACAGTCTTCCATTAGCTTGTAAATTTCCCATGAGTAGGTAGCTCTATTATTGGGATGATCAATAATTAGTTTTGAGTCTTTCTCAATCATAAGTTTTTTTATGCAATTCATACCATACCACGTCACAACATCTTCAACATATTTATTAGTTTTTCCCCCTAGTTTTTTTGCCAAAACCATGAACAAATTTTCCTCTCCAATCTTTGATGATATCCCTAGCACATGAGATACTAGGATTCCCCTTAGAGAAACCATCCACATTGCATTTTATTTATCCCTCCTCAAGAGGTATCAATCTTGTTGATTTTATCTTCCATATACTCATTCAGTCTATATTAATCTGATTCTGATTGATGTGCCAAGTTTTATTGATTCTCAAATCTTGGAGAGAAGGTAAAACTTTAACTTTCTTAAAAGTACCAACATTAATATTCTCCTTGATCTATTTCTTTATAACCTAGAGCACAACTAAAATCATTTTGTCCTGATCCTGGAAAATTCTAGTGTCCTCCTTCCACACATTCCAATCCAAAAATGGAGGAATATGAGCCCAAATATTTTTAAGGATAGGGTGGTTTAAGGGACTGTTACTCCACTGCATGATTAGATGATTTAAGGTCTTAGGTAAGACCCAGTCCACCTCTAAAGATGAGAAGACAAGAAGCCAAATATCATTAGAGAAGGAGAAGTGCATAAAGAGGTGGTCTATAGATTCAAAATCATTTTTTAAAAATATACATCTATTAACAAAGAGGAAGCCACGATTGTTTAGGTTGTCAATAGTAAGGATTCGATCATGAGCCGTCACCCACTAGAAACAATTAATTTTAGGGATTAATTTAGGAATCCAAATGTGACTCCAAACATCTTCTTTATCACCAGTCACTTCCATATAATTTTAATCCAAACTAATAGAGAAAGATCCCAAAGGATTATGCTTCCAAATCCATCTGTCAACCTCATCAAGAGAGAAAAGATTATTTTCTGGGAGGAGGTGAACCCAAGACCTAATATCTAAAAGAAGTTTCAAAGACAATGGACTAGGGATAATACATTGATCCAAGAGACCCTCAAAATTATTCCATTTAGCTTTACCTCCATACCAGCATAGATACTTCTCCACATTCATCCCAAGAGAATTAGAGAGCCATCTCCTAATCTTGGAGAAAGAGTTGAGTTGTTCCAGGGAACAATCATTACTCAAGATATCCACCCATGTACCAGCTTTCTCCCCATTACCAATAAGCAATCTGATCCCTTTCTAGAGGACATTCTTAATGTTTATTATACTCCTCCATATGGGGGACAATTGTTAAATTTAGTTCCAATTTATGATAAAAAAAATTCTTCATTTGAATCATTCGAGGTTAATTCTTCTTTCTCTTCTCTATTAAAAAGAGTGAGAGTTCCCCACTAGGAAACTTCTCAGTGAGGAAGGAATATACATTACCATTTTCCATGTATTTAGCCTTCATAATAGAGGTTAATTCATTTTTACTTTCCGTTAACTACTACCCGCATTTAGAGAAATGAGCCTTATTGACTTGTCTTATCCTTCTAATAACCAACCCCATGGGATTTTCAAAGTACAGGTATTCTCTAATTCGATGAGATCCATACGAGCTCTTTCCTCTTTGTTATTTTGTAGGAAACTTTTTGGATACTCTCAATAGTGTCCACCACAAAATTAGGGTTTTTGAATAGAGACAGAAATAAAATTGATATGTTTTGTAAACAGGATCATAGTAGTTGAACCTTTCCTACCAAGCTTAAAATTTTTCCCTTCCACCCCCCAAGCTTCCTCTGGAATATATCAATTAGCTCATTCCAAAAATTAACATAAGAGACTTTAGTAATAAGGAGGGGGGCGTAAGTACACATTGGGAAGGTTGGCCACTCTACAACCAATGATATAGGAGATTTTTTCTTGGAGGGAGATAATAGTATTGAAGAAATAAAATTTACTTTTATCATAATTGATCTAATGTCTTGAGATCAAAGCATAACCTTCTAGGATCTCTTTCCATTTCTCGGCTCTAAACACAAAAGCCTCCACAAACATAATAATGTCATCAAAAAATTTCTCATGGGAGGAAGGAGGGAGATGGGAATAATATTTCAAACCCCTTAAGGAACAAGACTCTCTATTTTTTTGGATATTCCTTCTCAAAACCTCAACAAAAAGAATGAACAAATAAGGTGAGAGGGGATCACCCTACCTCGGGCCTTTCCCTGTAGTAAATAACCCAATATGAGAGCCATTCACAAGAACATAAAATTTTGTGGTGTTAACTCAGTTCATAATCATATTAAAAAATTTATCTTTAAAACCAAACTTCTATAGGACACTAGCCGGAAACTTATACTCGACTTTTTCATAAGCTTTGGATATATCTAACTTTAGTATCATACTAGTTTTTTTATTGGTTTTCGTAGAGTGGACTAGCTCATGGGTGCAAATGATAGAATCCAAATTGATTCTACATCCAACAAAGCCATTTTTTATTTTGAGTGATGAGCTTATCCAAAATACTTTTGAGTTTTTTAACCATCACTTAAGATAGGATTTTATACATTATATTACAAAGGCTTATGGGAAAAAAATTAGACATATAATTTGGGTCCGCCACTTTAGGGATGATGAAAATATGAGTTGAATTAAGTTGGATTCCCACTTTACCCATTCTGAAAAATCTCTCACACTACTAAACACATCCTCTCCAATAATATCCCAAAAATCACGAAAGAAGGTCAGGGGGAAACCATTTGGGCCCAGGAACTTAAAAGGAGCAAAGGGGAAAACAACATACCTAACCTCTTGGAGCGTAACCCAACTAGAAAGGTATTTTTTATTAGAGCCATCAAAAAAAGAAGGAATCACATCCAATAGTCTATGAGGATCAGAGAAGACACCATTCCGATGCCTCTTGATACTAGGAAATAAATTAACCACTTCACTAAAAATATCTTCCTCCTCAACTGAAGAGCTATCATGAAGAAACAAATATTTGATCTTGTTCTTGCTTCTGTGCTTGAGAGTAGATTTTCGAAAGAACCTAGTATTTTTGTCTCCCTCCTTGAGCCACTGAATACTCAATTTATTTCTTCTAGAATACTTCCTACTCCTTTTTTGAGTCTGATCCATTGATCCCTTAGATCTCTTTCCTACTATCATATTTCTTGTT
>MU225193.1:3959196-3971173 GCA_018584345.1 Thuja plicata | reverse complement strand
CTAGATGCAATATTTTGGAAGGAAGTAATCAAAGTGTTACTAGAAGAATGGATTAGAGTTCCCCTCACTTTACCTTGATTACATAGAGTCGCTACACCACCAAATGCTCCATCAAAGTCACAGGCTTCCTATTGGGCACAAAACCATATTTTTCCCATAATCTTCTCAAAACACTCTCTTCTCATTTTACTTTCTTGAATGATCGAGATATCAATTTTGTTCTCTTTAATAACACATTTTAACATATGTTGTTTTTTGAGGCTATTCCGGCCTCTTAAATTCCAAGACATAATCTTCATGAAAACAAACTCTAATAAAATATACCTATACAGAATACCCCTCCTTAGGAATCTGCAACTAACCCCCATATGGAGGGCCCCTTACTTTTTCTTCTTATTGAGATTTGAGAACCCATCCATAGTTCTCTTTTTGGCATTAGCAACCTCTTTCTCTATTTCCCTTTCCTTTCTTACATTTTTGAAATGGTCTACCATGTTTACCTTCATTAGCTATGTTTAGTCTCTTTTTCTTATTTTATTTTTCTATTACTTTCCATTTTAAATCCTCCTCGTCCCCCACAAAAGTTTCTTTGGACACTTTGGGAGGAGGGATAGAAGAGAATCCAAAGACAACAAGTCACCCCTTCAGGCTGGTGGATCCCATAAGGCCAACAAAAGGTCTAGGCAAGTCAAACGGGAAAAAATATTTTTATTTTTATTTTTTATTTCAGTATATCCTTCCCTTTATAGTCCTCCAGCTATGGCTAAGGAATCCCTGATCCAATTTATATTATTTTATCCCTTCTTTTGAGTTCTGAATATTTGACTCCAAAACCACCTCATCTAGAATTTCTTGGTGGGACAGGTTAAGGATAGAAGTGGGCACCTTATGGCTTGACTCCAGAATCTCAGTGGAAAAACTTTTCTTCATAACAGGATCAGTGATAATCATTCCCTTAGACCCAAGCACATAATACTTCTAATGCATTGAACTCTTCATGATAGAAGTCTCACTAGCTTCTTTAGAGCCCAATGAAGGGTAAGAAGGTGCCCCCTTCTTGGATTCATCTGGCTCCAAGGAGGAATAAATCATAGAAGAATAAATCATCAATGATGACTCTCCTCCAGGGATAGGAAGGTGAGAAATCACCTTCTAAAGTTTGCAAGAATTGCTGAGATGACCATAGTTCTTGCAAATTTGATAGAACGCTTTTGCATTCTCATACGCCAGGGGCAGAAGATAGGATCCATATTTGGACTTAAAAGTTATGTGGGTAGGTAGCACTAATTTTACCTCAACATTAACACAAATACACGCAAAAAGGAGGTGAGATTTCAGTTGTATGACCCTATTAACCACCAAAAGGTTACCAAATGAATCAACAATGCCACGAAAGACTTCATTGTTCTAGAATTCTAAGGGTAGGCCTGGGAGATGTACCCAAGTTGGGGATAAAGTCCCTAGATCTTTGTATGGGTCCAACCCTGGTTTCCATTTTTAGAGGGCCAAGATATTGTGTTGATTACTTCCAAAGGTCTGGGGGCTATTTTTCATCATATAGAGGAGGTCCTCCTTAATCACTAAGTTTAAAATAAAGAAGTTGTGGGCCATCACATTAATTTTGACACTGCCTTTTAGGCACCAATTACTCATAGCCCACTTGTGTAATTGTTCAATGGACAACCTGAAAGATATGAACTTTCCAACAAGATAAAGCTCTAGCTTATTAACAGTGTTAGTGAGAATCGCATTCAGGACCTGCACAGTACTACCAATATCCTTACAGGAAGCATCAAACCCAAAGATTGTGCTCATGGGATTTGAAGAAGGGGATGAAAAACTTTGCACTTTTTCCACAAAAGTGGTAAGTGGGCCCTAACTCTGACCCACGTGCACTTCCAAGGATGAAAGGATATCAAAGACATGACGAACATGAATCACACCAGAGACAAGACCTGAGAACCAAGGGAAAAAACAATATAAATGGTTTGGTAAGAAGATCTAGAATTCAAATGGGAAAGCAGGATCAAGGAGGATCCTAAGGGCACACCATTCTTACCAACTTGCACAGGATCCAATAGAGAAACATAGGAAAATCGCACTAGGTCCCCCAAGGGAGGACCCATTGAAAGCAATAGAGCTAGAAGTAGCAGAGCGGGAAGGAGCAAACAGGGAGATACAAAATGGTTACAAACTACAAATGGAGAATGGTGAATGCATTAAATTTTTGACATGTTTCTATCAATGACAAATGGGGACATTGTTGCAGATGGTCATTGATGATTTTATTGAGGGAGAATGTTGTGCATTTTCTACACTGGTTATCATTGATGTCAACATACTTCTGTTGACTTATGTTGTTATTTCACTCAAAATTCTATGATTTTGTTTGATATTTTTTGGTCTTCTTTGCTCCACAAATACATATATGGGTTCAAAATTTGGATGACACTTTTATATTACCAAATTTTTCCATATTCAATTTTAAGCATCTTTTGGATCTTCAGATAGAGAGATACATGGTTTAGAAGTTTTGTGTGTCAATTGCTATATTCCTCTAGAACATTAGAATATCCACATTTCAATTAGTTGGATGTTTTTGGCTCTATAATTTTTGTACAAGAGTAATCATTATGTGTAACTTGTGAATTCTAGTTGGTATTAACTTTTCTTATATCTTGGTTTATCTATGCAAGTGAAATATATGAAGCATTTTGGTAGAAGCATATGAATTACTTTTGGAAACTAACTGATTAATTCTAGTGTGTTTAGCTGACATGAAGTATGATTGGATAGACATACATATTTGGTATGTGTAGACACCTAAATCTGATTAACATAATCTAATCATATTTAATGCCTTCTAGGAAATTATCAACTAAGTAATCAATCATTACCTAGTTGATCTATTTTATCCTACTAGCTTAATTAATTCAATTAATTGGCTATAGTATAATTAATTATTAAATGGTAACCAATGGCCTAATAGTTAATTAAATCCCCTTTCCCCTATTATATTAAATGAATGTATTTATTCATTTAGTTTAATTCATATTATCCTCTTTACCCCCACTTGTGATTTAAATAGTTAAAACTATTATGTTTAAGCACATGGCTTCATAACCTTAACCCTTAACCTAACCAATCCCAACCACCTAAACCTAAGTTCAAACCCATCCCAACCCCTTCACACATGCTAACCCTTTGTCATTATCTAATCAGCTAATTAACCCCTCCACTCATTCTCTCTCCTCCCATCACCATATCCCTTATCACTTATCTTAAACCCTAACCCTAATCCTAATCTCTCCCTAAGTTTGTCACATTCTTAATCCTTGGATTAAGCATTCAACTCTATCCTAAAGTCAAACTTCTCAAGGAATCTCTTATCCCCTCACCCATGCCTCATTAAGACCCTCATTAATGCCTCATTAATGCTCTTACACTCCCCATTAATGCTCTTACAACCCTCATTACTCACCTTATCCCCAAAGTATTCTCTTATCACTTTGCACATGGACAAAGATGGTCACATTCCTCATCCTCTATCCTTGTGACACTTGTCACAGTGAGAGGCACTCAAAGAAGCACAATTCTTGTTCTCTCTTCTAGCTACATCTGAGCCCCTCTTCAGGTTTGCATCCTGACCACTCATTCTGAGTCCATTTTTCTATATAAGGAACTTCATTCCTTCACAAATTTATCCACCTTTTATGCAAACTTATAACACCAGTTTGAAGAACCCATCTTGAAGCTTGAAGGATATCAAATCTTGAGAACACATCCATAAGCATGGACACACCAAAAGATCAAAAGGGAGCTTGGATTAGTTTTTAGGGAGGTTTGCACTTCCTTAATTTCTTATTGTTTTAAGTTTTCTTTTATGTCTAATAATGAATATAGTCTTGGTCTTTTAGGTTATTGAGTGTTTTAATTTGATTATTATGCTCCTTTTATAACTTTTTTTCCATAGCTCACATTCTAGCACGCTCGGTGGTACCTACTTCATGAGTTCTTGCTAATCTTTTAACATGTTTTCTGGAGTTTTTGTGATTTTATAGGTTCACATGTTTTAGAGGCATCTTGGCTCAAATCCAACTCCACCATCGCATCTGGATTGGTGTTTCTACTCAAATTGACTATAAATTTGCCTATGCTCCCCATGATCAAATTTGTGGAAAAAAAATTGCACACAGACCCCTCTGCATGCATCCCGAGGCAAAAAGCACAGTCTGTTAAATAAATAAAAAATTGTTTTTTTTTTATCCTAACCATTCTTCTAAACCACATAGGTGATATTATTTATTTAGGTCACCTAAGGCCTAACCTAACCCACAACCCAGGCTAGGCTTAAACCAGCGACGCAACCCTTTGGAGACTCTACTCCTAAACCACAATGGTATACGGACAATGAGTATTGTGATTATCACCGTTTTAAGGGGCACACTACTGTCAAGTGTATTAAATTGAAGCACTATATCCAAGACCTCGTTGATCACAATAAAATCAAAGTAGATGCTACAACCAAGGCCTCACCCAACAGTGATCTAAAAATGTACCAAAATGTGTTCCCTAACCATGGCAACAACAAGGGACCTACCAACACAAGCCCTACTCAAACATCCAATCAAGGTAAAGGTAAACAAGCTGATAATACTAGTAATAACTCCTAATCCTAAGTTGACTTTGGCAACTTAATTGTTTGCATATCCCAGGTTGAACCATCATTCAATGTTATCCATGTCAAAGGCGTTGATACCAACTGTACAGTCACCACACATCGAGGATGCATATTTGTTGTCGATGCTAATACTACATCATCCTCTGGGGCATAGTATAATCTATTTGAGCATCTAGGGAACATGCCCACCCAAATCTCCATCCTACATCTCCTTTGTACATCACCCATACATCAAGAAATCCTGAACACAGCTGTCCAAGAGTCGTGTATACCTAGTAATATCTACACTAGCTAGTTACAAAACCTTGTAAGCCACTTGTCTGCTTCATGTGAAATATATTTCAAAACCTCAAACCTGTCATCCATTGATCTTGATCACAATCTTCCCCTTTGCATCACAGTCATGATAAAAAACTTTTCCATCAAACGTGTCGTGATAGATAATGGTTCAGCGTTGAATCTTTGCACTTTGAAATTTGTTAAGAAACTATGATACTCTAAGGAAGATATACTAAGTGACATCATCACTATCAAAGCATATGATAATCTAGAATGCACCTCAGAAGGCACAATATCCTTGCCTATCAAATTGGGCCCAGCAGTACAAGACACAACATGCCATGTAGTCGATCTTTACCTCCCATGCAAGATCTTGCTTGGACACCTGTGGATACACTCTATTTAGGTTGTCCCTTCCACCTACCACCAATGCATCAATTTTTTCCATGGTGGAATTGAGATCACCATCCATGCTGATCCTTAGCCCTTTGCATATTTCCATACGATGGAAGCCTCTTATCCACATTCAACTCATTGTCCCAGAACTGACATTGGCACATCTGTCACCAGTTCCTCCCAAACCTTTTCTGATCCAAGAACTATCCTTTCATCCACTCTTTCCACCATCAAGATTGATCACCATAGATGTGGAGAGTACAGCCTCACTGATGCTTTTTTTTTCAGAGCCTTACCAAAAAATCCACATACACATGGGCTTCCATCCAGTTACATAGAGCAGATGGAACCTGAGCCCGAACAACTAGGTTCTATTACCTTTCTTTCTCATGGCATTCTGACTAGCTAGGAAATGACACTTGATATCAACAACTGGCTATACAAAGATACAACACCTCCCGACAATGGTCTCCATGATCACTTCAAAGGCAAATATCCCTCTACCCACAAACTGGTCACTGAAAAGTGGAACTATCAAGGAGGCGGACTAGGCCTCGAAGAACAAGGCATGAGAGTTCCCTTTAAGGCCTCTAAACTAAAAAGACACATTGGTCTTGGCTTTGAACACAATACATCTGGCATTGGCCATCACATGACTGGGGGCACAAATGAAACTAGTCTCACTTATCACATTCGCTTGGGCAACATAAACGAGTTAAAACACATCCCAAAAGAAAAAATAGTGAGAGCTTATGATTATATTGATGATGAAATCTTCCTTGGTAATGTTGTCCTTTGCCATCTAT
This sequence comes from Thuja plicata, assembly GCA_018584345.1. NCBI lineage: Eukaryota > Viridiplantae > Streptophyta > Pinopsida > Cupressales > Cupressaceae > Thuja > Thuja plicata. The sequence continues at coordinate 3,965,011 of MU225193.1, read as the reverse complement.
CCCTTAATTTCATAGACCTTCCCCTCATTCAGCCAAAACTCATAAATTGGGACCAACCAAGTGTCATCCCTATAGACGAGTTTGACAACATGGCCACACTCCTAAGATTCATGGGAGCAATAGATCAACAACCTGATTGGGGGTAGTCCTCTACATAGGTATACAAATTTGAGGTGAGTTGGTGTTAGTACCAAGGTCACCAATTATTCATTGTTGGTTGTTTTTGTTAGTTTAGGCCTAATTGGTCTAAAGGTGGGATTTGGGTTCAAAATGTGTCCTAGACCCATGAATGATGTAAAATATACCTTAAGCTCATTAAATAGGGTTAGTTCATTGAACTAAAAAACATAGAGGCCCTATATTCTAGTTGGCATAGTAAATGCAAAAAGTTGCCAAAAGTTGTCATGACAACATTTGCAAGAAATTGCAAATGTTGCATGCAACTCAACAACATAGGATCCCCACAAATTTAGGAGTGGGAATTGATTTCAAATGGCCTATAATGGTGGAGAAAGGCATCTAAGACACTCTTGGGCTCAAATCCTGAGGAGAGAGTTTTTGTAATCAAGTTTTTGTGAGTAAGAAAGAAGAGTTCCCTTTATACAGTGCATAGTCTACTATATTGCATGTTAATGGTGTTGTAATGGATTAAATCTCAAGAGTTAACTATGGATTCATGTAGTGGGGAGTGATACAAGACTTCTTTTCAGAGAGAAATTTTTTTTGAGTTAATCTTTGAGTGGCAAGAAAATAATTGCAAACTAGGTAGTCTGCTGGTGTCTTTTAGCTAGTTTTTGCTTTCATGGCTCCCACTTGAGATTCAAAAATGGAAACCGTAAAAGGGTGGATGAATCTAGTAGTGAAGCCTTTGTAAATTCTATATATAGAGGTAAGATTTTAGGAGATGAGTGGGGCTATTTTTAAACGCATGCCCTATGTGAGTTAGGACAACTCGGTTAGGTGCATGAGAGGTTAGAGACCTATTGCAGAGACAAGGGAGTAAGATAGAGAACTAAACCAGGTGATTTCAGAGTGTTGTTAGGGTCTTATGAGTTCCTAGGTTTGATTTTAGAGCTTTTCCAATCCAAATGGATTGATTTGTGAGGATAAATCAGACCATTGCTTGTAATGCACCAAAATAGGCCTAAAATCCCTACTTTCTAAGACAGTGTTGTACGGAAGAGTTGGGGACCTAAGACCTTAGAAATCCTTTAGGTCTCCAAAAAGGATATCTAGATCCCTAAATAGTTTTTGGGGTTGTGTGTGAGTTTTGTAATTTATTCCATAAAAACCCTCTAGATAGGGCTAATTGAGCCATTAGGCCTAATTGGACAATTTGAAGACAAGTTGTGAAATCGACTAATTGAAGTGGGAAAATCTATGGATTTTGAGTTGTTTGGGAGTAAGGAGGACATCACTAGTAAACACATTTCCCTTGTAGCATGGATTATGTTGGAATGGAGAAATTTGCATTAGTTTCTTCAAGTCTTTTGAAAGCATTAAGACAAAACTAAGATAGTTGTCATCCAAGGTGAAAGAACAATCATTGTAACTCTTAGAGAAGAGTTAGGTGAGGTCTTAGATAGAGTGTCTATTGAATTGGGGAGATCCTATAGTGGAGTTAGGATCTTGTATTGGGATAGGGAAAAATTAGTCCTATCTTGGGGATTATGCAAGCACACTTTAGAGTTTACTTCTATCAGATTGGTATCAGAGCCTCTTTGATCAGGCTTGTGGTTAATGTTACAACTAGAGGAATCCATTGGAGAGTCACCAATGGTGACTAATGCTGAATTATCAAAGAAGGTGGATGAACAAGAGGAGGAGAATAGATTACTCCAAGATAGGTTGGCTCAACTTGAGAAAAAATTTGATGAAGTTGATGTGAAGGAAGATGAAGTGTTAGACAAGGTTGGAGAGAAAGGAAAAGACCTTGCCATTGAAGATTAAGTCCCTAAAGTTCACCCTGTCAGTGAACAAGAACCATTCTTGAAATCTCTAAAAGATATGAGTGGAAAATCATTGGAAGGAGTTCCCATTTTCAGTGGAAAAATGGAACCAGAAGTAGCTCTTGATTGGACAGAGGGCTTAGAAAACCATTTTGAGTGTGATGACATAACTGAGGCTCAAAAGGTGAAGGTTGAAAAAGCTAGGTTGAGAGGATCTGCACTCACTTGGTGGAAATTCATCCAAGATGAGAGAGAGAAGGATGGGAAGAATCTTATCACTTCATGGAGAGATATGGTAGCAAAAGTAAGATAGGCTTACATCCCTGAGGATTATGAAATCCAAATCCATAAGAGAAGACAAGGTCTAAGGTAGAAGGACCTAGATGTTAACTCTTACACTGAAGAGTTCCAAAGACTTTGTATGAGGTCAAGGATAGTAGAAGATGAGAAAGTAAAAGTAGCAAAGTATCTTAATGGCCTCAAATGGACCATTCAAGATGAGTCTTTTGACTCTAGATATAGTTCATAAGTGCCACCAAATTGCTATCAAGGTGGAGGATAAGTTGAAGAAGAAACAAGATTCCAATACTTCAAAAGGAAGAGGTAGAGAAAGAGATGCTAGAGGACAAAGAAGTGGTTATGGAGGAAGAAGCTCTGATTCTAAAGGACAATCAGAGACTAAGCTCACTAAACAGTATGAAGGGAACTTCAATAGGGGAATTCCAAGTAGAGGAAGGAACTCAAACAATAGAGGAAGAGGTAGTAGTCAAGGAAGGGGAAACTATTTTTCCAACATGAAGTGTTATCACTATAACCAGTTAGGACATCCTCCATATAGGTATCCATAAAAGGGAAGTACTTCACAAGGAGGTGACAAAAGAGTGAACTATGTTCATGAAGAGGCAAGTGGGAATAAGAAACCTGAAGTCACATTGGAATCAGAGGAAGGAGAAAACCTTATGATGAGGAGAACTCTCATAAAAGAACTAGTGAAGGAAGAAAGCAGTCAAAGGAGAGCACTCTTTAGAGTGAAGTGAAAACTATGGGAAAGGTGTGTAGAGTCATCATAGACACATGATCAACTAACAACATAGTGTTAGAGGAGGCAGTCAATAAGCTAAACATGACAAGGATACCCCACACCAACCCTTATAAAGTCACATGGCTTAAAAAAGGACAACATGTCCTAGTTAATGAACAAGCTTGGGTGGAATTATCCATTAGGAGATATAAATATAAATTTTTATGTGATTTCTTACCTATAGAAGCATGTCACTTGCTCCTAGGAATCCCATGGAAATTTTACCAGATGGATATGCATAATGGAGTGAAAAACTCCTACACTTTCAAGAAGACAATGTGACATACAAGATTCAGTCACTATTGGAGGATGCATGAGTGAAGTCTGTTGGTCCCAATGTTCTTATGTTGGGTGAAAAGGAGTTCTTAGAGACTCTAGATGAAGGAGAAGGAATTGGTTTTGCACTGGTGTTGAAGCCAAATGAATTTGCAAACAAATCAAAGAAGAGGACAGAGCTACCCAAAGAAGTTCAAGAGATGCTAGTAAAGTATCAAGGGATAGTGAGTGATGGACAGCCAGCCACCTTACTACCTAAGATTTCAGTAAGCCACCAAATAGACCTAATCACTGAAGCTATCCTACCCAATAAGGTAGCCTATAAAATGACTCCCCAACAAAATGAAGAGATAGCTAGGCAAGTTCAATAATTGTTAGAACAAGGTCTTATAAGAAAGAGCATTAGTCATTGTGCCATACCCACAATCTTAGCACCTAAGAAAGGGGGAACTTGGAGGTTATGTATAGACTCCAGAGAAATCAATAGGATTACCATTAGGTATAGGCTCCCTATCCCTAGGATAGAAGACCTAATGTACTATTTAGGAGGGGCTAGATACTTCACAAAGATAGACTTAAAAAGTGGATACCATCAAATAAGGGTGAATGAAGGGGATGAGTGGAAGATAGCCTTCAAAACTAATGAAAGACTATATGAATGGCTTGTCATGCCATTTGGCCTATCAAATGCCCCATCAAATTTCATGAGGTTGATGAATGAGGTACTAAAAGACTACATTGGGAAGTTTGTAGTAGTGTACTCTGATGACATACTCAACATTAGTAGAACAAGAGAAGGGAACCTCAAGTAATTGGAATTGGTATTTGAGAAGCTATAGGAGGAGAAGTTAATGATCAACTTAGAAAAGTGCGAATTCATCAATATAGAGATGGTGTACCTTGGTTTTTTATTGTCACAAGGTAACTTAAAAATGGATCCAAGTAAGGTTGAGGCCATCATCAACTTGCCTACTCCAAGGACAAGCACTAAGGTAAGGAGCTTTCATGGTCTTTCACAATACTATAGAAATTTTATTAAACAGTTTAGTGCAATATGTGCTCCTATGTTAGATACAATTAAGGGACTCATGAAGACCAAGTTTGTTTGGAATGAGAAAGCTAATAATGGCTTTGAACTACTGAAAATGAAGATAGCAACCCAACCAATTTTAGTGTTTCCAAGCTTTGAAAAATTGTTCATAGTGGAGTGTGATGCCAGCAATGTGGCAATTGGAGCAGTCCTAAGTCAGGAGGGAATACCAGTGGCTTTCCATTCAAAGAAGTTGAGTGAAGCTAAGAAGAAATATTCTTCTTATGACCTAGAGATGTATGCTCTAGTCCATTCATTGAGAAAATGGAGACATTACCTATTTCCAAAGGATTTTATAGTCTATTCTAACAACCAAGCATTGAGTTTCTTGAACTCACAAGATAAATTCAGTCATGAGAACATGAAGTGGGTTGAATACCTACAAGCATATACATTCAACATCAAACACAAGAAAGGGTTGCAGAATAAACTTGCAGATGCTTTGAGTAGAAGAGCATTGACCATTCAGGAGATTCAACTACAAATTATGGGGATTGAAAACTTCAAGGACATGTATGAAGAAGATGAGGACTTTGCAAACCTCTACAAGGTATGTCAAGAGTATAAAAACTACTTTCATAGTAAATAATCTAAATACACTTTGCAGTCTGGTCTTTTGTTTAAAAGGGGTCAGTTGTGTGTTCCTAGGGGGTCAGTAAGAATTAATCTCATACAAGAGAAACACAATGGTGTTGGAATTATGTTATATTTGTCATCAGTGAAAACACTTATTCGATTCTGAATGCTTACCGAGCTCATCACTTATTCCACAGCTTATACCGAGCATTCAGTAATCATAGCGGTTAAACAGTTCATACCGAGCAGAACAGTGGTCACCGAGCATATGAACTGATCAGCAGTGTTTACTGAGAAGAGCAACATTTACCGAGCAGACGGTAGTCACCGAGCTTCACCGTAACTACCGAGCCAACTGAGAAGTCAGTTAATACTGAGTCACCAGTGGTTACCAAGTGACATTATAGCTACCGAGTCACCAGCGGCTACCGAGTTCCAAGCTACACTTCGGGACTAGTAAGGACCAAGCTTCTACTCTTACCGAGAGCATGATGATGCCGAGTATTATAGTGGATATCGAGTATCAGAAGATCACCGAGCCAGCTTGAGGAACCCGAGCTTCTACCGACTCAGTAATATTTTTTTTACTTATGCAAGGCTGACTTAGAAATAAGTTTATGTTATTTATTTGTATATGGACGACCTTGTAAATTATGAGAACGGTATATATATGTAATGTATTATACCATTTGAAGTGTAAAAAAAAGTGAAAATGTGAAAAAGTGTTAAAGTGAAATAAGAGCAGAGCAGAGACTGCAATAAGGCAGCAGAGCAGAACAGAGCATTTTCGCAAGAACAGTAAAGGAGCAGAATAGCCATATCTATCACAGAAGGTGATCAGTA
>MU225193.1:3904388-3952662 GCA_018584345.1 Thuja plicata | reverse complement strand
TAAATCCTTTAACAGGGTAGACTTAACAGTCTTTTGTAAATCTCCTAACAGAGTGCATACTTCATTGTATGTTTGTAAATCCTCTAACAAGGTGGACCTAGCAGTCCTAATTGCTTCTAACAGGGCAGATCATCAGAAGTGATCAATGTAAGCCTTAACCGGCCAACTTTATACTGCAGTACCAAAGTTTTGTGGGCACCATCCCCACCCCAGTTTTACTTTCTATTTGGAAGGTTTCTGGGTCACCAAATCTTTGTGTTTATGTGTTATGAATGATTATATTTTCATGCATGCAGTAGATTAGATGAACGAATGGTTAAAGAATATAAAGTGCACAAATGTTTAAAGTTTTAAGAGTTACTGATTCACCCCTCCCCTCTCAGTAACTTGGTTAGTCTTGATTATTTCCAACAAATGGTGCACTTAGTGGCCATTTTGGGATTAATTAAACTCAGGAGTTAGTCCAAAAATTCTATTTTTTTCCCAAGATGAACTTGGATGTGAAGATATGTGTTGAGGGATGTGTTGTCTATCAGAAGGCCAAAGGAACATCTACAAATGTAGGCCTATATCAGCCCTTACCCATTCCAACCAGGCCATGGGAATGTCTAAGCATGGACTTTCTGGCAGGTCTACCAAAGACTAGGCAAGGATTGGATAGTGTCTATGTGATTATAGATAGATTTAGTAAGATGGTTCACTTTGTGCCATGCAAGAAAACAAATGATGCAAGTCAAATAGCTTCTTTATTCTTCAAGGAGGTTGTTAGGATTCATGGTTTACCACTGAGTATTGTGTCTGACAGAGACACCAAGTTTATTAGCCACATTTGGAAGACTCTTTGAAAGAAGTTGGGCACCAACTTATCATTTGGATCTTCCTACCATCCTCAGTCAAATGGTCAGAAAGAGGTAATAAATAGGAGCCTTGGTAATCTCCTAAGGTGTTTGACAAAGGAGTATGGTCAGACATGGGACCAACTCGTTGCACAAGCAAAATATTCTTAATAATGATATTGTTAATAGAACCATAGGGAAAAACCATTTTGATATTGTATATGGCATCCATCCTAGAGGAATTCATGAACTCAGAGACCTTAAAGATGGAGCTAAAGGTAGTTGATATGCTGAGGATTTTGTATATGCTATGCAAGAGGTCCATGACACAGTCAGGAAGACTCTCATTGAGAATAGAGAGAAGATCAAGACCAAAGTGGATGAGAGAAGAAGGGATGTCCAATTCAAGATTAGAGATCTAGTGATGGTTCATCTCAATAAATCAAGACTTCAGAAAGGAACACCTCACAAGCTTCACATGAGGAGAATTGGTCCATGTGTCATCCTAGACAAGTATGGAGCCAATTATTACAAGGTGGAACTTCCAGAGGATTTGGGTTTATCACCAGTCTTCAATGTTGCAGAATTGGTACTATACAAAGGACCAATGCCTGATGTTGATCAGAGTCTGAATGAAGTCATACAGGAGGTTGAAGAACTGCACTTGCCATCTACACCAACAAAACAAGTAGAGAGCATTCTGGATTCTAGAGTTTATAAGAAGACCAGGAAGAAGGAGTATAAATAACACTTGATCAAATGGAAAGGAAAATCTGATGCAGATGTAGTATGGATCAAGGAAAGTGAGTTTAAGAAGTTGGGGGTTCACACCAACTTACTCAATCCAAGGGTGGATTGAAGTCTTTTGTTTAGGGCAGGATGGTGCAGGAGCACCTAGGCAATCCTCAAGCCTTAGAATTTTTTGGCTTGTATCTAACCTTAACCAAGTCAGATTTTGGTTTTTTCTTTGAGGCCTTAGTAGGTCATCTGGACTAGGTGATTTGGTGTTAGTACCAAGGTCACCAATTATTCATTGTTAGTTGTTTTTGTTAGTTTAGGCCTAGTTGGTCTAAAGGTGGGATTTGGGTTCAAAATGTTTTCTATACCCATGAATGATGTAAAATATGCCTTAAGGTCATTAAATAGGGTTACTTCATCAAACTAAAAAACATAGATGCCCTATATTCTAGTTGGCATAGTAAATGCAAAAAGATGCAAAAAGTTGTCATGACAACATTTGAAAGAAATTGCAAATGTTGCATGCAACTCAAAAACATAGGATCCCCACAAATTTAGGAGTGGGAATTAATTTCAAATAGCCTAGAATTGTGGATAAAGGCATGTAAGACACTCTTAGTCTCGAATCCCAAGGAGAGAAATTTTGTAATCAAGTTTTTGTGAGTAAGAAAGAAGAGTTCCCTGTATACAGTGCACAGTCTACTATTTTGCATGTTAATAGTGTTGTAATGGATTGAAAATCAAGATTTAAATATGGATTCATGTAGTGTGGAGTGATATAAGACTTTTCTTTTCAGAGAGAAAGTTTTTTTGAGTTAATCTTTGAGTGGTAGGAAAATAATTGCAAACTAGGTTGTTTGCTGGTGTCTTTTAGCCAGTTTTTTCTTTCATGGCTCCCACATTAGATTCAACCATGGAAACCTTAAAAGGGTGGATGAATCTTGTAGTGGAGCATTTTTAAATTCTATATATAGAGGTAGAACTTCAAGAGATTAGTTGAGCTATTTTTAAACTCATGCCCTAGGCGAGTTAGTACAACCCACTTAGGTGCATGAGAGGTTAGAGACCTATTGTAGAGACAAGGAAGTAAGATGGAGAACTGAACCAGGTGATGTCAGAGTGTTTTTAGGATCTTACGACTCCCTAGGTTCAAGTTTAGAGCTGTTCCAATCCAACTGGATTGATTTGTGAGGAGAAATCAGACCATTCCTTGTAATGCACCAAAATAGGCCTAAAATCCCTACTTTCTAGGACAGTGTTGTATGGATGAGTTGGGAACCTAAGACCTTAGAAATCCTTTAGGTCTCCAAAAAGGGTATCTAGATCCCTAAATATTTTTTGTTGTTGTGTGTGATTTTTGTAAGTTATCCCAAAAAAACCCTCTGGATAGGGCTAATTGAGCCATTAGGCCTAATTGGACATTTTGAAGACAAGTTGTGAACTCGACTACTTGAAGTGGGAAAATATATGGATTTTGAGTTGTTTTGGAGTAAGGAGGACATCACAAGTACCCACATTTCCCTTGTAGAATGGAGCATTTTGGAATGGAGAAATTCACATTAGTTTCTTCAAGTCTTTTGGAAGCATTGAGACAAAACTAAGATAGTTGTCATCCAAGGTGAAAGCACAATCATTGTAACTCTTAGAGAAGAGTTAGGTGAAGTCTTAGGAAAAGTGTCTATTGACTTGGGGAGATCCTATAGTGGAGTTAGGATCCTGTATTGGGCTAGGGAAAACTAAGTCCTGTCTTGGGGATTGTGCAAGCACACTTTGGATTTTACTTCTATCACCTTGTAGGATGTATCCTTCCTCTTGTTTGAACTAACTACAATCACAAATCAAATCAATCCAATCATCATCCCATATCATTGATCTTTCTAGAAAAAGGCATCTTGTTATTTAATTTTTTATCTTGAAATTTGATTTTGGTTCTTGATTATCCTTCCTGATTCTTTTCAGTTGTTCTCCTTTTCAAGGTTGCGATGATTATTTATATCATGGTATGATGCGAATGGATGCACCTAGGATACAAAACTTTATCTTTTTGTTTTATTTTTTTGATTCAGTTGGATATGACCCTTGCATGTATGTAATCCATTTGGGTTCACATGTTGTACTTGGGAAATGTCGTTTGCTTGTGGGATTTTCTAGCATCATTTCCACCATGGCTCTTTTGGGACTCATGTGTGATGTTGGAGAAACCCCACGTGTCTTTTGTGTCAGTCCTCTGCAATACTAGTGACAAGGCCTCCTGTTTCTAGTAACCTTGGCATGGTCTCTAGCGTTGCTATATCAAAATAAGTTCTCAACTACATGGTTGTATTCCCCCCAGAATACTCCTTGCTCAAGATTCAAGAAAATCCCACCCCCATCAAACCTCCAAAAAAGAAATCCTATCCAAACCTACAACAATCTTATTCTTATCCTACCAATCAACTCCGTCCATCCCACCAATGATCCTAATCCTCAGCCTTCTACTCCTATACACCTAATCCATCATCCCTGATGCAAACTTGAATCCCACAATGCCTACCATCACCCTCTTCTTCTCTTTCTTTCCCTTTCCTATCACTCTTAGTCATCTTTTTGAGACATCATCAAGGATTCTCTTTTTTCCTACCTCCCCCTCGAGGGGGCATCACCCTAGTCAAATTCTATTCTAACTCTATCATAATCATCATTCTAGGGAAACTTCGTTGCCTACATCACGTCTTTGCATCGTCTATTATTTTAAATGTCTTCAAAATAGCATTATTCTAACACTATGTCAAAGAGGGGAAAAATGTAGACACCAAAATTTGATTAACATAATTTAATCACATTTAGTGTCTTCTAGGACATTATCAACTAAGTAATTAGTCATTACCTAATTGATCTATGTTATCCTACTAGCTTAATTAATTCAATTAATTGCCTATAGTCTGATTAATTATTAAATGGCAACCAATGTCCTAATAGTTAATTAAATCCCCTTTCCCCTATTATATTAAATGAATGTATTTATTCATTTAGTTTAATTCATATTATCATCTTTACCTCCACTTGTGATTTACATAGTTAAAACTATTATATTTAAGCACATGGCTTCATAACCTTAACCCTTAACCTAACCAATCCCAACCACCTAGCCCTGAGTTCAAACCCATCCCAACCCCTTCACACATGGTAACCCTTCCTCATTAGCTAATCAAATAATTAACCCCTCCACTCATTCTCTCTCCTCCCATCACCATGTCCCTAATCACCTATCTTAAACCTGAACCCTAATCCTAATCTCTCCCTAAGCTGTCACATTCCTAATCCTTGGATTAAGAATTCAACTCTATCCCAAAGTAAAATTTCTCAAGCCATCTCTTATCCCCTCACCCATGCCTCATTAAGACCCTCATTAATGTCTCATTAATGCTCTTACACTCCCCATTAATGCTCTTACAGCCCTCATTACTCACCTTATCCCCAAAGTCTTCTCTTATCACTTTGCACATGGACCAAGATGGTTAAATTTCTCATCCTCTCTCCTTGTGACACTTGTCACAATAAGAGGCACTTAAAGAAGCACAATCATTGTTCTCTCTTCTAGGTGCATCTAAGCCCCTCTTCAGGTTTGCATCCTGGCCACTCATTCTTAGTCTACTTTCGTATATAAGAAACCTCATTCCTTCACAAATTTATCCATCTTTTATGCAAACTTATAATGCTAGTTTGAAGAACCCATCTTGAAGCTTGAAGCATATCAAATCTTGAGAACACATCCATAAGCATGGACACATCAAAAGATCAAAATGGAGCTTGGATCGGTTTTTAGGGAGGTTTGCACTTCCTTAATTTCTTATTGTTTTAATTTTTCTTTTATGTCTAATCATGTATGTAGTCTTGGTCTTTTAGGTTATTGAGTGTTTTAATGTTATTATTATGCTCCTTTTATAATGGATTTTCCATAACTCACAGTATGATCCTTTGGTGAGTGAATGATGCATATGAAGATATAGTGAATGTGTCGATGGTGGTATGTGACTAAATTAGATGTGAATTAAAGAAGAGCTAATGAGGTTCAAGAAGTTTGCATATTGAGCCTCTAAAGAACTCAAATTATATAGATGTTAGCTGCGATAGTAACAAATTATTTTTTCTATTTATTTCCTTGTGTGCAATGAGCCCTCTAACAGTGAGCCTTTTAGTGAACATTGTTGTAATATATTATAACTAGTTATATTATATTGGAGGTTTACCATCTGCATGGTTTTTCCTTTAATAGGGTTTCCATGACAAAAACAAATTGTTTTGTTTTGTGTATTGCATTGGACGATGTTTTTATTACAAATTTCTTTTTGTTACATACATATTAAGTGGAATCTGCAAATTGTTAAGTGAATTTATCTTAAATTTTTAGGGGATTTAATATCTTCTACCATTTTTCTCTACTGATTTTCAAGAACTTGAAATCATGAAAAAAAAAATGTCCAATTTTTTCTAAAAATAAACTAACAATACAATACATAAACGTACATAATATTAAATATATTATACATTTGGCAACACTTAATAAAAAATCTCAAACTAAAGCTCTAACAATAAATTTAAACTTCAAAATCAACCTAATTATATACTTCTTTTTCTACTCATTATATTTAAATTCATGTTTGAGTCTCAATAAGTAAGTAATTGATATATCTTTCAACTAAAAAGGAGGACAAGGCCATAATATCTATTTTCAAGCAATAATGCCTATTTTTTCCTATTCTCTAATTATTTTTATTGAAGTAAGCAAGCATATAGACATTGCAACAACAAGCAAAGAGTAGTAAAACTTAGGTAAAGAAAAAACACAAGTACAATTATTTATAGAAAATGATACTATTATATAATTACATTTCTCAATACAACAATTAAGAAAACCATTTTCTACCCAATATTCATTTCAGAATATATACTTCAACCACTTTTCACTTGTCAAATGGAATGCTTTCTTTTGATTTGCTATATCTATGAAAGAAAAGGAAATGCTAATCCACTTAACAAAAAATAAAATAAAATTTGTAACAAACACAAAATATTAAAAAACATAGGGAAAAGGAGAAAAGAGACGTCTTTCAATCAAATAAATTGTCTGACATAACTAGAACGAAAAACTAATCTAATCAGCTAGAACTACAACATGAAAAGACCACGCACTCTGCTAGAGATAAAATTTGGTATAAGTAAAGGTGAATTCCTCAAATGTACAGTCTAATCAATGCACTAACCTAAAGCTAGATTCCAAAAACAATAGACAGTTTAACCAACATTCTAAAAAAAATGCTTTTCTACAAAATATCTACCATCAAACCTCAATTTTAAACTGTGCAAGACCCAATTTTAATATGCGCCCCTCCAATTTTTAAGGAAATTCATGTAATCAAAACAGTAACAATACGCAAAGAAATATTAAATTAGGAGCAAGCTAATGAATTAATATTGTATTTCAAGTATTAGTTTGAGAGAGTTAATAAATTCTAATTATAATAAATAGGTGTTCAATAATTTCTTTTATTATAAATTATTATATAGAGTGACATAAAAAGGATGTACATAGTCTAAAGCAATATTATCAAGTACTAATCTCCTAAGGATGAACCCTCTACTCACAGCCCCAAACCAACTCCCCTACGCTGGACAGGCATAGGTAATATTACATTTAACTTTAAAAATAAACTATTTTCTTGGCATAAGAAATTTTGATAGAATGTCTTTAAATTTTTATATAACATCTTTCATTTTACATTCACATTTATTTGATTAACACATATTCACTAAAATCAGATTGAATTTGATATGTTTGTTTTTTCAAGGTTTCTTCTAGTTCTAAAGTGATGAGCCCTTGTGTATTTAATTTTGAATTTTTGTCCTCAAAACTTATGTAGCATGTCCAGTAATTTTGATGAATAGAGGCCTTTTCTATTAATAAAACAAAATAGTACAATATTCACAAAAAAGGACTGGGGGATAGAAAATCACCCCGCAAAGAGTCACATGACATCATGTTGGAATCATAAAACTATTCACCAAAAAATATTATAAAGAAAGCCCTCAAGCTACAAGAGTAGTAGAAAAAGAGGGAGGAGAATCTTTATCTTTGGGATTACCCCAAATATTGGGCCCAGGGCTCTGGTCAGGAAGCGAAAACCCATCATCTGTATCTTTTTCTTCATTCTCCATTTCACCTTCCTCCTGCCTGGGAGAGATAGCAAGAGCCAAGCGGGAGATTTTGTCAGAAGTGGAAGGAGGCCACGCAGGAACATTGGTCATCGACCGAGCAGTTGTAGAAACAAGTAGAGGAGGCCATCTAGTAGTCGTGGTCCTCCTAGCAGGAGGAGAGGCAGAGTGTGGCATTCTGGAGCACCTAGCTGAGGAACTCCGGCTATGACGTCAGCCCCGAGGTGGCATGCGGTCAACTAAGAGGGAATTTGGTGGCACCTGAGCTACCATACACAGGTCATTACCCCAATGTTGAAGCAGCTCCTGCAAGTGGGCAACCTCAAAGGCCACCTTGCCAGCTTGTACTTGAATCTGCATCATGACATTATTACATAAATATGCCTTAGCATAGAGATGCCTTTAGGTGTGCTTTTTATGTCCAACAATTTTCAACTTTGAAGGATTCCAACAATCCTTGATTTTGGTTATTTGGTTTAGATTTGTCAAAAATCTTTAAAATATTAAAGTTGCCTAAGAATGACAACTAATTTGTGTTGGTAAATCTTGATTACATTAGGAATCCTATTTCTGAAAGAAAATAAATGTTTTTTTCTGAAATAAAGTAAGTTGGCTTTGTTATGTTTCTTACAGTAACATTTCATTCCAAATTTTGGTACTCAAAGCTACTAAATTATCAATCCCATCAAAAGGTACTTAGTCAAATTTTTACATTTCAAATACAAGAATAAAAATAAGAGTTTCCACTAGTCTCATAAAAAAATGTATAGTCTTAAATATTGCATTTAGAACATTGTTTCTTTCAAATTTTGCAACTAGATTGAATCAAGAGTTCAAGAAAATTCAAAACTGATGAAAGAGTATATGTTTTAGTTGTTTATTTTTATTAATTAGACATATCAATATCAAAAATTGAAAATCAAAATATTTTAACTCAAATAAAAATGACAAGCTTTAATAAGCTACACAAAATTAATTAAAAAATGGAAATTAATTCCTTGATCAAAATGAGAGGATAGAACAATGATGATCAATGGCGTAGTTTCAAACATGATTTTAAAAGAGGTGATTAGAGCCATTTCTCATCACGTGCACAGGAAGTAACCTCTGGACAAGGAATTTCATTTTTGACATAGGAATGGGTAAAATATGTGGTTGTCAACTCATCACCAAAGGGTTTAAATGTCATGAAAACATGAAACCAAGCTCCATATATGCAAATGGATCAAGATAAATACTAGGTTGTTACTGATATAATTGTGATATGTCGATAGGATCAAATAGGTCTAGATTTTTTAGAGATTTTGCAGTAGGATAAAATCAAGTAACTATCCTGGAGAAGATTTCAAAGTAGAAGGAAACAGGTGATTATAGTCTTTGCAATGGATAAATACAAGATGGCAGTGTTTGGGTCTGATTGACATGATTGATAGGATGAGTAAGCTTCAAGGAATAGTATTGAAGTGACACCTCAACCAAGTGGACTATTCTGAGTTATAAATATAACAGGATGGTGGCTTTGTTGGTAGAAAACAACAAAGACCTCATATCTTTCTAAGGTAGTTTTCAATTGAGCGAAGAATAATGGTTGAGCAGTGTTGTGAAAATTATCGTTATAAGATTTGTGATACTTGATGGAAATTATTCCAGGTGAGTGTGTTCATAATCATGGGAGTATTTAAAGTGGTAGGGATAATCAGAGGGGTCTAGAAATCCATTTTTCCATTATTTGGGCCCTTCTCGGTTGTTCCACTTCCTCCCCTCCATCTTTGGTTTCCCTAAGGGAGTAGAAAAGGTTTCAAAGGGTGGAAGAAATAGTTTTAGGACAGATTTAGGGTAGCAGACAGTCATCTTTGCAACAACATTGAAGATGAAACCCCCTCTCTTATAAGTTTCCCTGTGAACCTTATTTTCCACTTTCTCTAATCTTGGGAATGAATGTTTGAGCTCCTCTATTTTAGAGGTATTTTTACTTCTTACCTGGCTTATTTTTCCTTTCTAGGAGGGGATATGCATGCTCTATCTAGGAAAGGAAATTCTATGTAGCTCAAATCGATGCATCTCACGGTCAATCTAGAATAATTCAAGAGCGATGGCAGCATGAATCATGCAAGTTTTTGTTTATACCAAAAAGAAGTTGAAGCTCTATTTCATCGACTCATCACATACACCAAAATATGAAGACTTTTCGGGAGGTATTTGAAAATATTATTGTAGTAGATATCACAAGTGGTCCTATGGGATTGTGACATGTGTCTTTTCTGGCCTAAATCTTGTTTTCTCCCTTGCTTCTATAAAAGGGAATTCACGGTCAAAAGAGAGAGAATTTTAGGGTCCAATTTTAAAGTTATAGTTCAAGGTTCCAAATTGTGAATGCTCTACAAGGCAAGAAGAAGCTCTGTAAAATGCAAGAGCTAGGGTAAAATATAATTGTTAGTCATTTAATCTAAAATATCTCTGTGTTTGAAATGATTTTCATAAATATATTTTATTTTGATACTGTCTCCAAGGATGGAATGTAATACTCTTTAAATTTCAATAATCAAAGATAATATGGGGTTTTCCAAGTATATTTGATGCATTAGAGTTATTTTGTTGTTACTTTCTGCTCAAGGAGTGGAGTAAATGCTCAAGAAAATGTAACAAGAATATTGTGTTCATAGATGGATTTCTAATAGTGGTCAAATGATAAATTTTTAGTGGTCTTCTTATCATAAGGTGATAAAAATGTGTTTTCAAAGATTTGCAAAACATTTTTGATATTGCAGGATGAAATAATGGTTATATGACTCTGTAACCCTTCCCTTGGCACTGGTCAAGACTTATGCATATTTTATTTTTTAGTTTGGTCCTAACTCTTAAAATCATACAGAATCTTTCCATTTTATGTTGTATGTTGCTTTTTTTTCATCTCATGTTCCAAATGGTTGAGGATCATTCAAGATTAGTTGTTCTCAAGCATTCTCCCTCTATGTTGATCCTGTATATGAGATTATATTTTTTGTTTTAATGTTTTTTACACATACGATGCAATACTTGTAAAGGAATTAATAGATCACCCTCCTGCATTTTGTAGAGCCCAAAGTGTAGAAGGGTTTAATAGATCCTTGTCAGTTGGTCCAAGTCCTAGAGATTTTTTATAATTGAAGTTGGCTTCTCCATAGTAAATTGAGAGATTAACTTGGTGGCTATTTTTGTAGTGCAAACCCTTTCAGGAACAAACATATTCTATGTCTTTCATCACTAATATTCATCCTCTATTTTTTCATCATATCATATCATTTTGACCTTTTGACTATGTCTGATTATGTGATTTTGTCAAATTCAATCCTTAATCATTTAGTGTCATATTTGATTAATTTGTCATCTTTAGGGGAAAATAACCATTAGTTTCCCCTTTTTCCCTCAATATTGAGCCATGATAAATATATTGTGTTTATTTATCCCCTTTTCTCATGGTCTTGCAATTAATTATTTTACTAATTTGTACAAAATATGGGAATTTTTAATTCCCATATTTTCTAATTTCCTAATGAGTGAGAATTTAATAATTTAAATTTGAATTAATATTTCCCATATTTTTGGCTTCCACCCACTACTTTAGCCTCCATTCCCCTTATTTCTCTTTCCACCTTTCCTCTTCCATTTCCCCTAATTTCTCACCTTGATGTTTGCAAGTGATTTATCATTCCAAAATTATAAATCAATCATGTCATTATTTGTCAAAATCATGAAAAATTCTATTATGCAAACCAATTTTTCATAAATCATAACATTTTTTAGTTTTGATTCTTCTTTTGAAATAAAATAAATTGGACTTCATTTTTCTCATTCCTATAACTGCATCTCTACTATTCTCGCCATTGCTCTCTCCAATAACTTTCATGTTATGAGTGCATTTTTGTCAACATAAGAAAAATAACACAATATTAGAGAACAAAGGAAAAGAATCAAAGCTTCATTAAGAGAGTTCTTTTGATTTACTTTCAATATTTATTACCCTTTGTCTTAATGTTTTTGGTGGTTAGATTAGGATTTTTTTTTTTTATGTATTTGGAGGTTTTCTAGTTGACCTTTTTATGCGTATATTTTTGATTTCCCAATTTCCTAGTCTATAGATACATGGTTCAAACTTTTGACCTCTCAATTACTCTATTCCTCCAAAATAGAACACTTTATCAGAGTATCCATATTTCTTTAGTTGGATGTTTTTGGTCCAACGGTTTTTAGTCAAGACTAATAATCATGTGTAACATTTGAATTCTAGTTGTTATTAACTTTTGATATATCTTGGTTGACCTATATATGTAAAATGTATGAAGCATTTTGGTGGAAGTGTGTAAAATATTTTTGGAAGACAATTTGTTAATTGAAGCATAATGAAGTATGAGAAGCATGTCTATTGATCTTGAATGGAACTAGAGTTATGCATATGCTATATGTAATTGGAACAGATGATTTTCGTATACTTAATCTCTTACGGAAAGTGAACCTTTATATTGGGTAGTGATCCCTCTAACAATGGGCCATGCAGTGAACACTTTTGTAATATTATATAACTAGTTATATATTTTATTAAGAGTTAACCCTCATCATTATTTTTCCCTTAATAATGTTTCCACAATAAAAAAATCTTGTGTTCTCTTGTGTATATTTATTTGGATGGTATTTCTATAACACATTTTTTCTATTACATGCATATTAAGGTGAATAAACAAAGTGCTAAGTGAATTTATTTTAAAATTTTAAGGGAATCTTTATCTACCCCACCTCTCATTATTTAGGTTGTTCAACAATTGGTATCAAAGCTTGGTCCCTTGCTTTAGCTTAACCCCATAAGGTAGATCTTGAAGGTTGAATAAAAGGAATATTAAAATAAAATCCCTCTTCTAAGTCATATATTGAAGAGAATCACATGGATGGAGAATTGTAGATTTCTCTTGTGTAAATGCAAGAAGTTGAGTCCACTTATTGTGGAACTTTCATACTTAGCCAAATTTGTGAAATCACACCGAAAAAATGGGTTCTTGCTTAGAATGAACAGGGTCTCATTTAGCTTTGGGATCTTGGGCCTAAAATTTTAGAGGGGGTCCCGTTTCAAAAAAAAGGGATCCCGTATCAAAATGGGGTCGCGTTTTGAAAAAAAATGGGACCCGATTTCCAAACGGGATCCCATTTTGAAAAACTATTAATTTTTAAAGAAAACCTTCCATCAATTCATTTATATGTTATGATTAAAAAAAAAGTAAAAATGGTATCGTTTAACATTATCAGATTTCCACAATCCATTTAAATCATTTATTTTCTTCTGGATTTGATTGTGTAAGTGTTCTTAGCATCAACATTTCAGATCACACTCCATTATCCATCATCAGGATGAGAGAGAGTGCAAGAGATGTAAAAATATAAGATGTAGACAAAGGCTCACTCAAAAGATGTATGAGAGAGAGAGAGAGAGAGGCAAACAAAAGTGCAACTCTAAAGAGGAAAAAAACTACAACAAAAAATGCCTATATAAAAGAAATATACACCCAAGAAAAAAGGAATTATAAAAATAAAATTAAAATTTAAAAAAAAAAAACCCAAAAAGAATGAAAAAACTTAAAAAGTTAAAAAACATTTTAGACACACACACACACACAGGTGTGTGTGTGTGTGTGTGTACATATATATACATATACATATACATATATACACATATACACACACACACACATATATATACATATATATACATATGTACATATATATATAAATATATATGTATATATATGTATATATATTTATATGTATATGTATATATATGTACATATATACATATATATACATATACATATATATATATATACATATATATGTATATGTATATACATATATACATATATATAGATGTATATGTATATATATATATATGAACATATATATACATATACATATATATGTATATGTGTATGTGTATGTGTGTATGCATATACATATACATACATATATATATATATATACATATATCTATACACAGACATGTGTGTGTGTGTACACATACATGTATGTATGTATGTATGTATGTATGTATGTATATATATATATACAAGCGCAAATAGGAGAAAACAAAAAACTAGAAACCAACTTCACTAGAAAAAAAGGGGGGAAAGAGGAAAAAAGACAAGACAAAGAAAGGAGAAAAGACAAAAACTTAAGAACCAGAAAGGAGAAAGAACTAGAAGGAAACACAAGCTCGAACAAAAAACAAAATAAGACAAAGAAAGGAGCAAAGACAAAAACTTAAGAATCATAAAGGAGCAAGAACAAGAAGGAAACACAAGCTCGAACAAACAACAAAATAAGACAAAGAAAGAGGGGGGAACACGAAACTAGCCACCAAAGGAGGGGGAGGGGGAAGGGGGGAACCTTCAAGAGTGATGGTGGTTGTCCAGCGTGCCTATAATAGGTTTCCAAGATAGGTTGATGGACCACCCTTCATCTTGGTTGAGATTGATGGGATGGTATTTTATTTCAATGGCCTCCTTAAGCTTCCTCTTGAAATAGTTATCCTCCTTGGATAGGATCTTGGTTCTCTCCAAACAGATATGATCTTTGGTGGAAGAAGAGTGATTGGCAAGGGCGGATTTGTGGACCCTATCATGCTTAATGTTAGCACTATGCTCTCGGATTCTAGTGTTGAAAGAGTGACTTGTTTTTCCTATATAGGAGGTGCCACAAGAACAAACAATATTATAGACTCCAGAGTCTAAAAATAAGTCTTTGGAGTCTTTGAGAGGGGGGACCAAATTCCTTAACCTAGAAAGGGGTTTGAAGGCAACATAGAGGCCCTTTCTAGTAAGAATTTTGGCAATTTTTTGGGAGATGCCATCCACAAAAGGAAGGGTAAGGATGACCTTTCTTGGTTGAGAGCCTTTGAAATTTTCTTATGAGAATACCCATTCATCTTGAAGACCTAGCGAAGATGGATAAGTTTGCAATTGAAATTCTCATCATAACAAATTCTATGCACTCTAAGGGAAAGGGTCTGAATGATACCAAATTTTTGGCTGGGGTGGTTATCGAAAGAGGAGTGGAGGTATAATTCGGTATGGTCGGCCTTACAAAACACATGGTGACAAAAGGAACCATTAGGCTTCTTGATGAGAAGAACATCAAGGAAGGATAATTGGTTATCAAACATAACCTCCTTGGTGAAGGAAATTCTTGGGAAGATGTTGTTGATGTGCTTATGGAACTCTTCAAGTGTCTCAAGTCCATGTGAACAACAAACATTGGTGTCATCAACATATCGCTTCCATCATCTGGGTTTGAGGGGAAGGGAGTGGAAGGCTATCTCCTCAAAATGCTTCATATAGAGGTTGGCTATGATAGGGGAGAGAGGGGAGCCCATAGCCACACCCATTAACCTATTCATAGGTGAAACCTTGGAAGGAAAATAAATTGGATCGCAAGAAAATCTCAACCAAATCAGTGATCTCTGCACTAACCTTGCGCTTAATGATTTTAATCAATTCAATACTAGGAACCTTCGTGAAGAGGGAGACCACATCGAAACTTACCAATATATCATTGTTCTCCCACCTAGTGTCCTTGATAAGTTGAAAAAAGTGGTTGGAACCCTAGACATAAGAGTCAGACTTGCCCACCAAGGGCGAGATTAACTTGGAAAGGTGGGAGGCTATAAAATAAGTGGGTGACCCAATGGTGTTGACAATGGACCTCAAAAGAAGGCCCTCTTTATGAATTTTTGGGACCCCATAAATGCAAGGGGTTACTTCCTTATAAGGAAATAGCCTTTTCTTTGTTTCATCATCGAAGGAGGAGTTGGAGACAACAACTTTGAATTTTTTAAAAATATTGGAGAAACGACTGCGAGAAAGGGTTTTGTAGCTGGTGTGGTCAAAGAGAAAGTCAAGCATATTGGATACAGAATCTTGCCTATCCATAATGAAAGTGGCATTGCCTTTGTCAGCTTTGGTCATCACTATGTCATTATAGTCAATTAAATTCTCTAAGGAAAGTGTCTCTGCTCTAGGGATGTTGCACCTAAGTGCTTTGGCATGTCTGAGAGCCACAGAACAATCCTGCCTAATTTCTTCCACAACATTTGTAGAGAGAGAATGAATAGCATTCCCAATTTCAATGATAAAATGAATGTGAGGGATGGTGTGTGGTGTGTGAGAAAAATTAAGACCCCATTTCAAAACATTGAAAGAAAGGGGATCAATGGTGGCATTAGACAAATTGGAAAATAATTTTCTCTCCCAATCACACACCAAGTGAAGAAAAGGCAGAACTAAAGGACTAAAGGCGGAACCTAAAATCTCAAGAGGGGTTGGGTTGGGGGAGAATTAACATTAGAGTTAAGGAGGGAGTGGTGAGGTGAAGTCCTTAACTCAACCGCGAGGTTAGAGACAAGGAGGGGTGCAAAAGGAAGAGAAGACGATGACTCTGAATACAAGGAGGACATGAGAGAGGAGGCATGAGGGGGGCGCAAGTTGGAGGTGACACGGCTAGGTAAGGAAGACAATCAGGAAAGATCATTAATGACACGATTGTTGATAGGACACACATTAATTATGGGAGGGGCTCGATGGGAGATATGATGCCAAGATCTATCGTTAAAGACATCAATGCAAGAATTGGAAAGCACACCATGAGAACAATTGTGATAGGTGTACCTACCTCTGTCCACTGGTGTATACCCATTGGGTGGAGAAGAACATCGGAGGTGAAACAAAGAGGAACATTGGTTGACTGATTGCGAACCAGTTTCAAAAAGTTCATTCTGCAATGCTGAATATTGAGAAACCTCTTCCAAAATAATGGAATTCCCACTTTTAATTTTAAAATGGTAACATTTACTAAATGAGATCCCATTTCTAAAAAATTTAAATTTCAAGCCCTCTTTTACTATTGGATTTTGGTTTGGAAAGAGGCATGGGTACCTAAACCATAGCCTTGGACCTGGTTTGACCTACAACTTGAAGGCTCTGCTAGTGTCCATACAAAATAAGGAATATAGACATATATATGAAGACATTTTCAGAGGGATATTTTGACAAAATAAAAACCCATTATAGATCAGACTGTGCAGATTCCAAATATGTAATTTGTTTGTAAATTTGATTAATTTTTTATATTTTTCATTGAATTTCTACTATAACAGGTCTGCAAACTAAAGATAACAAGCTATTTTGTTATTTTAATAAAAAATTTATTTGAAATTTTCTTGCAAAAAAAATTATATGACATCAAACTAGAAACAATTATACACACTTTAAAGAACCATTAAAATTAAAAAATAATATGTTTTGGTCCAATTATGCTTGTTGTACACGAGATTTTAAAAAAAAATTATTCCTAATAAAAAATTTATAAAAATATGTATTCAACAAAAAAAAATACAAAAAAATAGTGTCCTCAATCATAACTGTGCATGGTCATAGTATGGTCTGGAAACAAGGACTTTTAAAATGTGGGTTCTAGTAATACCTATTGACAATGAAATTTTATCATCTGGGTATTAAAATAAATTACATATTTTGAAAGTAGACTTTGAGTACTACAACTTATATTGCATATTTTTTTAAAGATTCATCTTTTAAGTGCCTCAAATATTCATCTCAAACAAGATTATTTTTTTTTTTTTTTAAAGGAAAAATAGTTCCACTTTTTGGCCAAAAGTGGACTCAACTTCTTGTTGGCACCCTCTTGAAGATCTTGAAAATGTGGAAAGGAAATGTTACCAAAATTTTCACTCAGGCTCAATTTGGTAGAACCATCATGCTTTCAAGAAAAAAAGATGCATTCTGATTATTCCTGCATTTTGCACTTTTCTAATAAATGCAATAACTTTGAAACCAAAATTGAATTATTACATTTAATGAAGAAAAGATTGTTACATAAAAAAAAAAAATTTTACAAGATTTTATGAGAATGTAATTTTATTCCTCAAAGTATTGTACATATGCTCTACACAAGTTGTGAAACTAGCTAGAACATAATTCATTGATTTTTCAATTTAGAAAATCATATATGAATATATGTACATCAAAGGAAGCAAAGAAGTAAGAGAGAAGCTAGTTATTTCCTGAATGACTAGAAGGAGTAAAAAGAATTCTTAAGGAGCATCCAACCTTTGAGTCCTTGTGTTTTTTAGTCCCTTCTCCTTGTTGTCCTAACCTGAAAAGATGAGATGCAATAAATTAGAACGTATGTTATAAGAAATGACTAAACTCTATTTTACCAATTTTATCACATACACATATATAACTGCAAATTGAAAGACAATGATTTATTTACAATGAGTTTTCTATATGTGCAATAATAGGTATTTGTTAGTGGAATGTAGAAGTAAATGAGACCCCCACAAGGGTTTGAGCTCAGTGTGCCACTGAAAGAAAAAAGTAGCAACAGAAAGAAAGTGATTCAGTGAAGCTCTTAAGAGAAATCTCACATGTAAAAGGAGAAATAGAAATGACCTTGTTAAAACAACAATACTGTTATAATATGGTTAAACTTAGATTTTAACAGCCATGAACATGATTCAAGTGTTATCAAGGTACATGAAAACTATCTCTCTATTAATAGACCAAGGTGCAATTAGGATACAATTACAGAAGGACAATAACATGTCGTGTTATTTATTTCAATACTATAAAAGAGAAAATAACAAAAAGCTATAACTACTATGAAAGAAAGTAAGTGAGGAGCTAATTTTTTTCACTAATCAGAATTAACAGAGCAATGATATTGTGCAATCATCTTATGAGAGTTGTAGCAAGCATGTGAAGATCTCAAAGAAATTCTTAAAGGACAACAACCATGAATGATAGAGATATAATGCTGATAGAAGTGATTGATATAAGGACTATTACCTAAGAAGAGATAAAGTTTTCACAAAAAAATGAAATACAATGCACTAACATAGCAATGATCAAGGGTTGAAAGAAAGTGAGGAGTTTTAATCACTATTACAATGATGATATAAGATATTATAGTGGAATAATAAGGTTTATTTTCATATGTCTCCACAATGAATTTGATGAGTGCATGAGGGATCAAAAATAAAATGTAGTTACATGGTTTGAAGAGACATCTACTTTGAAAAATGTACATTTATTGTCATAGGTTGAAAATAAAGAGCACCCTTGCAGCATTCATAGTAACAGTTAAACAAGTGTATGGTTCCAACAACTCACTAGGATTATTACCATTAAATGTATCATCTTTTCCAAGAAATGCACATACTTTTAACAATGATCAACATGACTATCATAAAAGGTATAATGATGACTATGCAATAAAAGTGATATCCAAACAATGACAATCATCTGGATTAGACTGTGTTACAACTATAGGTTGACAATTCATAGCTATAAGTGACATACTGCTACAAGTTCAACATTAAGGCAGTAAACATCAAAATAATCAACAATTTACAGCTACATTAGCCATAAAGACAGTCATGTATGGCTAGTAACAACCCTATAGGTGGTAAGAGGAGTAAGAAGCCTTGATATTATTAAAAGATCACAAGTAGAACATGGATAGACTTAGAAAGAGACATTGGTAAGCATGGATGAATGGAGGACTAGATAAATTTGGGCTTGTATACATATGCCTAGATGAATATATCAAATAGAAAAACATAAAGAACAAAAAAATATTCGCTAAGGTATGCTACTATTAATTAAGATAGTGCCAAATCCAAGGTAAGGGGATGGTTTATAACCTTAGGATGAGATAAGAGGTATAGGAAAATGGAAGAACAATTAAGGTAAGTACTCTTAAATGATCAAAGAGAAGATATCACAACTATCAACAGAAAGATTGGGAATCAACATGAGATCCCAAAGGTACAATCATAAAGGATACAAGAGAGGTAGTGATCTGGGTGGATTAGCCAATGTACCAAGAACATGCCTCCACAGTGATCGTAGATTATCAAAGCAGTGAGTTTCTCAAGGTTTAAAAATAGCCTCCATGTTATTTTCAATGCAAATTAAAGCTGAAAGGGTGTGTCTTCTTGTTAAAAGAGAAGACCCATCCATGTGACAGTAAATATCACACCCTTTTCAACAGTCCAAAGAGAGGGGTGTTCATTATTTTGAGGTTGTTTATTATTTTGAGGCCTCAACTATCATTTAGCAACATCAATAACAAATAACCAACATTGATGTTGCAAAGACGTCATGAACAGTATGATATCAAGTAATCAGTCAGATAATGAAGATACCAATGTAGAAGTAGCGAGTGTTGAAACATACAACTCACAATAACAAGCGATGGAAGCCACATCCTACAAGGATGACAGACTCAATAAATATTACAAAGTACACAAGGATATATAGCAAAGAACTTCAAGGTGTATGCAAGGAGACAAGCACATGATTCCATTTTTTTATTCAAAGAGTTTTAAAGAGAAAAGGTTGAGCACAACAAAAATATGAGTATGAAAAATGAACAACTTGCGGCCTTTTCTTCTACTTCCACAAGAAGAAAAACTGGTTTCGATAAAGAAAATTACAAGAATATAACCCACGCCTATACTTAGAAATGAAAAAAAGGAAGGCTATCCATCATTATGTGTTTGAGAAACACTCACAGAGGATCTTACCATAAATGTGCAGGGAAAAATGCGAGAGTTTTTGTAAAAAGCTTCAACAAAATCTTCAAAAGCCTCATCAAATCATGAAACCCTATGTTAGCGGCCTTCGAGGCAAATAGTTTTTTTTTCAATACACAAGAAATGTGAAAATTAGTTTTAATTTAGGGTTTCAACCCTAATATAACCGTGGGTAGAAGACTTTTTGCCTTATAATTTTATTTCCAATCCTTTGATTA
This sequence comes from Thuja plicata, assembly GCA_018584345.1. Classification (NCBI taxonomy): domain Eukaryota; kingdom Viridiplantae; phylum Streptophyta; class Pinopsida; order Cupressales; family Cupressaceae; genus Thuja; species Thuja plicata. Next base: position 3,932,044 of record MU225193.1, on the reverse strand, counting down.
ATGCCCCTATGGGTATTTCATGTTTGAAAAAAAAACACTTAGGTTCTCTTATGTTTCTATATTTTTGTATCAATTTTTTAATTGTAAATCAATATTAAAAATGATGAAATAAAAATCATTTTATTGATATTTTTCATCAGTGCAATATAGAGCAAGAGGGATGAGACTGGCATTGATGGGGTCACTGAGTATATAGGGGAGTTGAAAAGAAGTTGTCAAACAAGATGAGAGCATCTAGGGGTGTTTGAGTGTGTCTAGGAGAAGATTGGAAAATTTTGAGGATATTTTATTGTGGATATAGTCATGGATTGACTCTTTCTTATTTTCATGCCATTTTAGAGCCTTTGGGAGGCCTCAAAAATAGGCTCTTCTGTTCAATCCCACCCAAAGGATTGAAACCCTACATCCTTGTATTTGCTTTTAAAAAATCATATATACTTGTAATAACTTCATATTTGGTGTTAGTTTTTGGTTATGTATATTTTGGAGAATTAGTGGCTATTTTTTCAGTCTTTTTCTCACTTCTAGCTTACTTTTTGTAGCTCAGTTTGCATATACAGAAATTATATTGGAGACCATCATTTTTCACAGTATTTTTACCTTCCTATTTGTTGCACATTTTAGCATTTGTGTATGATTGATATGGTTGTTAGTGAAAGTATCTATTTCTTCCTTTCAGCTTGTGTCTCATATTATTCCATCTCTGTGAATGAAGTGTTTCTATGCAGTTTTTTATTTGTGTCAATGGCATTGTTATAGTTCATTGTAGTGAAAGTTATCTTTCCTTCATTGACATATACACTCTTAGACCATCCTGTGAAATATTTATGCACTTTGATGATGAAATAGGTAGTGTAAGTTCAGATAGGAAGTCAACCTTCTCTGGAGGTTCTTTCCAAGTTAAGGTGACCCACTACCTAGGAAAGTTCCCATGTTACTCCAGAATGTCAATTTTTATAAAAATTGACATAGGGTGCAATTCTAAGAGCTAACAATTTTGGAATGCCTGGTGGGACTGTTTGGATTGTTTCCAGTCCAAATGTTTCCATGCATTGTTGATATGCGGTGTGTTTATCAACAATATTGGCCTTCAAGAGGCATAATAATAACACACCTAACGAATCTAATCAAATATCTACTGGTTACGAGAAGATGAAGTGCTTGAACATGAGGAACAACAAGTTTTTTTTTTAGGATTTCTATAATTTCATTGTTTTCCCATCTCATTTGAATGTTTTAACATGTCCTTATTCAATAAAAACATGCTTTACCATCCTCCTTTTCATGAAAATAATGTCCATATACCTCCTTACTCACCATATCATTTTTAACAAGATGTTGATTTCATGCTAAATACCCCAATAACAACAGATACCCAACAAGATCTATGCACTTTCCACCGACCCACCCCTCCTCAAGCTTCCTAGAAGCTTGCCAATGTACATGAACAACTCCAAGAGGCCCATTTCATTTCAAATCAACTTGAATCTTCACAAAGTCATTTTCAGCAAGCTGATAACATGAGCACTACAGAATTTTTGTCAAGCTTCCAAGAGCCGGTGAGGTATATTTACAGGAAGCAAGAGTTAGAAATATAGTAGCATTAGGTGTTGTCTCGTCAAGAGAAATTTTAGAAGTAGTATTTGGTGGAACAATATAGACACAAAGAGGCAAGCCTCGCAAAAGAGATGGAAGTGCAAAAGCTACATCATGAGAAATTGTTGGATGCACAAAAGCGGCAATGTGAGGAGGATTTTGAAAGAGAGTTAGTAGTGCATGAGGGATTTCATGAAAAAGAGATAGGGGAGCATAAAGAGAAAATAAGGCTCCTTGTTTCTACAATAATGACGTATAAGGAGGCCACCCAAATACAATGTGATGAAGCTCTTGACAAAGAGAAAGAAGAAAGTGTTGAGAAAAAGAATGTAGTTTCCTGCCAAGCATTTACCAGCTAGTTGACTGAGTTACACAGTTTTGTTGATGAAGAAGAATATTGTGTGTTAATGATAACAAAATCATTGGGAGAGCAGTTTGAGGTGATTTTTAAAATGGAGGATTCTCCAATTTTTATTAATGAGTTACCCTCCTTCATTGAAGATGGTGAAATTTCTTCCCATGCAATCCTCATTCATAAGGATAAAGACCAAAAAGTGCCCCTCAACCTGCAACAGGACTGCTATAAGGTAGAAACCAGTCTTTTCCTACAAAATATTAATTAAGGTTTTGAAGAAGATACTTTTTGGGATGAGATGGAAGTGTTTTGTTCAAGCCTTGATGCAAAACCAATTTGTGCTGACTTAAAAATTCACGGGAAAGTAGAGGAGCAAAGTTAACTAGCTATTTCTCCACTTGAACTACATGAAACAAGTTTTTTTTATCAACAAAGTGATGTCACAGAAATAGCATTATTTCATACAAGTTAGTTAACTAAGACCGGATCTAGTTAGCGTGATAAGGTAATAGGACCAGCTATGTCTCAGCTTGGTTCGCCTAAGAAAATTCATTTTAAGGAGCATGAGTTTGTTAAAGAAGAAACTCATCAACTTGAAGTAACAGTTCAAGAGCCTGAAAGCAGCAAAAGGAGCCCCAATTTAATTCTTTTGACGGGTTTCCCTATCAAGAACTTATTAAGAATAGAGGCCAACTAAGAAAAAATAGTCATGTTTGTGTCCAAATATGAGTATTCAATTGAAGTTAAACGTGAAGGTGAACTTGCAGTTTAGCAAGGACAATCTCAAATCACTTATGCAACCTTGGACATTGGTACAACTAATCGGTTGGAGGAGGTGAGTCAATTTTTTTAAGTCCTTCAAGAGGTAGTGCATCAGTTATTTGCAAAACTATATGCACTTCATTTCTTTCTAGTTGTCCTCAAGCATGGAAAAAATCATAAATTCTGTAGGAAAGGCAGTTATTTCACTCAGCCTGTGAATGGTTTTGTTTAAGATGTTTTTTTTATAGTTACTAAAGATTAGGATAGTTTTCCTTTCAATTTTATTTTCCTCCAAATTTTGTTTTCACAATTAGATTGGGAGTTTGAGTCCCAGTAGGTGAATAAAGGTGTCCTATTGTGAAGCACTATTGTCCAGTCACGTAGGTATTTATCATTCATCCCAATGAATTTTTGATAACATTGACATAAAGAATCTATATCCAATAAATGTGACAATAGTGAATTATAGGTGAAGTGTTCAAACAAGTTACCTAGTGAGAACAACATTATTTGTCCTAAGTTTTTTCAAGTTCCAAGTGACTCTGCACCCATTGGATAAGACTAGGCAACTAGTCCTAATGTCTAGTAGGAAGACAAATAAAAGATGTAGCAAAAAATGTTACCAAAATTTTCACTCAGGCTCAATTTGGTAGAACCATCATGCTTTCAATAAAAAAGGTAAATTATGATAATTTCTACATTTTGTGCATTTATGATAAATGCAATAACTTTGAAACCAAAATTGAATTATTACATTTAACAAAGGAAAGACCATAACATAGAAAGAAGATTTTACAATATTTTTTGAGAATGTAAATTTATTCATCAAAGTATTGTACATATGCTCCACACAAGCCGTGAAACTATCTAGAACATAACTCATTGATTATTCAATTTAGAAAATCATATATGAATATATGCACATCAAAGGAACCAAAGAAGTAAGAGACAAACCAGTCACTACCTAAATGACTAGAAGAAGTGAAAAGAAGTATTAAGGAGCCTCCAGACTTTGAATCCTTGTGTTTTTGAGTCCCTTCTCCTCTCTTTCCTAACCTGAAAAGATAGGATGTAATGAATTAGAATGTTTGTTCTAAGCAATGATTGGACTCTATTCTACCAATTTTCTCACATACACATATATAATTGAAAATTGAAAGACAATAATTTATTTCCAATGAGTGTGTTGTATGTGCAATAATAGGTGTCTTCTAGTGGCATGTGGAAGTAAATGACACTCCCACAGGGTTTGATCTCATTGTTCCATTGAAAGACAAAAGGAGCAACATATATAAAGTGATTTAGTGCAGCTATTAAGAGAAATCTCACAAGTTAAAGGATAAATAGAAATGACCTTGTTAAAACCACACTATTGTTAATATAATACGATCAATCTCATATTGTAATAGCCATGAAGATGATCCAAGTATTATCAAGGTATAGGACAACCATGTCTCTATTAACAGACCAAGGTGTAGTTAGGATACAATTACAAAAGGATAATAACATATCGTGTTATTGATTTACATACTATACAAGAGCAAATAGCATCAAGCTATGACTACTATGAAATAAAGTGAGGATCTTTTTTTTTCAAAGCACTTCTTCAAGGACAACAACCATGAATGACATAGATATAATGATGATAGTAGTGATTGATATAAGGAATATTACCTAAGAAGAGGTAATGTTTTCATAAACAATGTAATGTAATGCACTAACATACCAATGATCAAAGGCTGAAAGAAAGTGAGGAGTATTAGTCACTGTTACAATGATGATATCATATATGATAGTGGTAGAGTAAGGTATGTTTTCACAGGTCTCCACAAGGAATTTGATGAGTGCATGAGGGATCAAAAAGAAGATGTAGTCACATGGTTTGAAGAGACATCTACTTTCAAAAATATACACTTCTTGCCATAGGCCAAAAATACAAAGCAACCTTGGAGCATTCATAGTATCAAATAAACAAGTGTATGGTTCAAACAACTAACTAGGAATATCAACATTAAATGTATCATCTTTTCCAGGGAATGCAGATACTTTTAACAATGATCAACATGACTGTCATAAAAGGTATAATGATGACTATGCAATAAAAATGATATCCAAAAAATAACAATCATCAGCGTTAAACCGTGTTACAACTACAAGTTGACAAGTAACGGTCAGAAGGAACATAATGCTACAAGTTCAACATTAAGGAAGTAGACATAAAAATAATCAATAATTTGCAACTATAGTAACCACAAAGATAGTCATGTATGGCTAGTAAAAAACTTGTAGGTAGAAAGAGGAGCAGGAAGCCTTGTTGTTATTAAAAGATCCTGAGAAGAATAGGGCTAGATTTAGAAAGAGACACTTGTAATCATTGATGAATAGAGAACTAGATGAATCTAGGTATGTATACATATGGCTACATCTATATATTTAAAGAGAAAAACATAAAAAGCAACAGGATATTGATTGAGGTATGATACTATTAATTAAGACGGCACCAAATCCTAGGTAAGGGGATGGGTTATAACCTTGGCATGAGCTAAGAGGTATAGAAAATGGAAGAATAATGAAGGGAAGTTCTCTTAGATGACTGAAAAGAAGAGATCATAGCTGTCAACACAAAGATTGGACATCAATATGAGATCCCAAAGGTACATTCATAAAGGATACATGAGAGGCAATGATCTAGGTGGATTAGAAAATGTGCCAAGAACATGCCTCCATAGTGATAGCAATTTAAATAATGTCAGAAGTATGTCATGATGCAATCTATCTCATTATCAAAGAAGAAATTTTCTCAAGGTACAAAAATAGCCTCTGTTTTATTTTCACTGCAAATTAAATTTGAAACACTGTCTTTTTTTAAAAGAGAAGACCCATCCATGTGACTTTAAATATCAAACCCTTGGCAACAATCCAAAGAGAGGGGTGTTTATTATTTTGCGGCCTCAACTATAATGTAGAAACATTAGTAATGAATAAATGATAGTGATGTTGTAAACACGCCATGAATGCTATGATATAAAGTAATTAGTTAGAGAATGAAGATACCAATGTAGGAGTAGTGAGATTTGAAACATACAACTCACAATAACAAGCAATGGAAGCCACAACCTGCAAGCATGAAAATCTCACAAAATATTACAAATTATACAAGGATATACAATAGAGAAATTTGAGGTGTATGCAAGGACACAAGCACATGATTTCCTTTTTATTATTCAAATAGTTTAAAATATCAAAGGTCAAGCACAACAGAAACATGAGTATGAAAAATAAATAGCTTACGGTCATTTCTTCTACTTCCATAGGCAAAAAGAGGTGACTTCAATAAAGAAAATTACAAGAAGATAACCCACGCCTATACAAAGAAATGAAACAAATTGAAGGCTATCCATCATTTTCTATATGAGAAATTCTCATAGAGGATCTTATCATCAATATGTAGGGAAAAATGCCTCATCCAAATCATGGAGCCCTATGTTGGCGACCTTCTAGGAAGATATTTTTTTGTTTCAATAAACAAGAAATGTGAAAATCAGTTTCAAGTTAGGGTTTCAACCCTAATGTAACCATGGATAGAAGGATTGTAATACCCACCTCTTACTTTTCTTTTCAATTTTGGGTGCTGGACTCTTTTAGGCATTTTGATGTATGTGTGGTTATTTCTGTTGATCTTGAGGATACTTATGTATTACATTTCATTATATTATTGATTCATTATTATCATGTTGTATCATTTGTGTATATGTGATTTAGGGTCATTTTATGATGCTTATGTATATGTTAGGATTTCATTTCGATTATGGTTTTCTGACAATACTGACCTTAGATTTATATGCACATTGATAATTGTATGTTTTGTGTTATTGTTTGATGTTCTTGGTATGGTATGGGATAGAGTCATAGTTACTTTCTTTGGTGAGATCCACACGATAACCTAGTCTCAACCATTGTTTGCCATATAATATATGCATGTATGTTCATCTTTGTGGTGACAGGTTTGGAGGTACCGGGCTATGTCTTCCCTAAATTGTCAGGAGTGAGCATGCCCTATCGCATTAATCTCAATGGTAAGAGAGGGGAGATAGTTTTCAGGTCCAAATCCTATCCTAAACCTTATTGTCCTATTTATTGGACAAGTATCTATTTGACTACCCTTACTGAATTCATAAGGTGGATAGGAATTCATGTATCCCTTTTCTAGTGCATGTTTGATTTTTGCTTGTTTTCAATTTTAGGTGCTTGATGTGATTATGTGTGTGTTATATTATGTTATTTATTTAATTAAATACTATTGCAATTAATTATTAAATATAGGGTATATAATTAATTGAAAATTAAATTAAATAGGTCTATGTTTAATTGAATAGTCAATTAAAGTGAAATTATTGAATATTAATATTTAATTGAGTATTTAATTGAAAATTAGAGTGAATATGCTTTTATGCTAAATTGAATAATTAAATATTGAGTAGCATGGATAATTGTGATGTAAATATTTAAGTTATTTAAATTAATATTTTATTAATTACATGAGCAATATTTGGTTGAAAAAGTATTTTCAAACTCAAGAGATCTCAACTAGATTGTAGGAGTCAAAGTTGAGTTGTGCAAGTAATTAGATATTTTAATTAATTAATTGTTATTTTCTTTCAATTTTGGGTAGAGTCCTTTTAGGAGTTAACTGAATGTGTTGTCATGAGGGTTTGCATGTTTAGGGGAAATTGAATCCCATTAGGAGGGAATTGGGGTTTCATTTTGATACAACAGGTTTTTGGATTTGGAGAGCTCTAGGTGATTTGGGATTTTTTTGAAGGATTATGGATTGTTGCGGATTCTTGTTGCTTTAAAGTTTTTAGGATTTTTCTTGCTTGTGTGTGTGTTCAGATCTTCATAGTTGTCAGATCTGTGGTCAAATTATGCTTGAAGGGTTTCAAATTTTCTTCCATCTTCCAAGCTACATTCCTCTGTTTCTAGCATTGGAATCAAGGTAGGCTTCATTTGCTATGTGTGGTTTCAATTTTGTAGATCTGAGGTTTTTAATGTTGATTTAGTGCATATTTGTTATTTTGGCTTTTAAATGGATTATTGTTGTTTCTATATTTTTGGGTGTTCATTAAAACCCTAGATCTGAATTTATTTCATTCTATGTATTCTTAGCATCGTAGGGTTATGGCGTCAAAATTTCAGGAAGAAATTCCCTCTAGGTCTCTTTGAAAATAAAAAATTAATCATTTCTATAGTTTAAACTATAGAGGAAATTAAATTTGTGGTTTGTTTATGTTTCAATGTTTTCGAGTGTTTATGAGAAGCTTGGATCTATTATTTTCATATTTATATATTTCTTAGCATAGTACCCTTATGCTGTCAAAATTTTGTGAATAGATCTCTCATTAATCTCCTAGAAATCAGAAAAATTGAACTCTGCCTATAGTCCTAACTATAGGAAAAAAATTAAAATAAATGAACTCCATGTATTTTCATTGAAAAAATTAAATAAGTTGGAAAAAACCAACTCACTGGAAAAGTACAGTCTGGTGAATAATTTCACCCAGAAGTAAAAATAAATAAAATACCCTTACCCTTTTGTATTTTCCATTTTCAGATTTATTAAATTAAAAAAAATTAATTTAACTTAAAAGGGAAAAACCGCAATTCAATAACATCTGAACAATTTAATAAAAAAAATTAATAAGGGAAGGGGTGGTGGGACCCCATCCCCACCAACCCCCCTTTATCCCTGCGCGCACCACCCTAAGTATTGTGGGAGGGTGGGCGGTGGTCCCCCCCCCACTGTCCTTTGCAGGACTATGCATGGCGCAGGGGAGGAGGGAACCTGCGTGCCCCTTCCTCCCCACCCCCCACCCCACCCCACCCTTGTTTGCATGGGAGTTTGTTTAAACAAACAAACTTTATTTTATTTTTGTTTAAAAAAATTAATTAGTTTTAAATTAATTTAATTATGTTTTATTATTAATAAATAAAACTTTTTTTTATGATTATATTTATTAATTTAGTTTTTTTATTATTATTGTAATTTATTTAATATCAAGGTTGATAGTTTAATATATAACTTAATTAACACATTTTAGTTATAGTTTTAATTTAATATATTAATTATTAATTGTAGTTAATATGTTAATTATTAATTTGAATTAATATTTGTAGTATCATTAATTTTGAATTAATATATTGATTATTGGATGCAATTGATTTAATTAATATGTTTTAATAAATTACTTGAGTTAAAATGTGGTTATTTAATTTAAGTTAATCAAGTGGATTTTAACTATGTAATTATGAGGTAACTCAAGACCCAGGAATTAGATGAATTTGATTTAATGGATTATCTTGATTAGATTTTTTGAATTACGGGAGGTAGTTTTAAATAGTTTTAATGCAATCTTGTCTATTTGAAACGTGATCTTGTATGTTTGAAACGTCATTAATGTCGTGTATGGTCACTTGGGTGCTGAAATCCATTAAGGTATTGTTAGGACTTAACTCAAGGGTTAGATGTACATGATGACACCTTCCTATATACAGCTTAGGTTATCCTATGTGTGTCAGTTACCTCTGGTGTTGTTCAGTGTTCCTTGTTATGGTTTAGAGTGCTTCTAGGATCTTCCTATGCATTTGAGTATGAGGTCATGTATACCTTATTTGTATTCTTGTTGTATACCCTGTGTGATGGGCCTGTTACTATCTCCTTAGCATGGTGGGAGTGGACCTTTGGTTCCACATGGTCAAGTGGTAGTAATTCTTATTACCATTGAGATTCTGACAGATTTTTCTTCATGCTTGGATGTTCCTTGTTGTAGTTTCAGCTTCATAGTCTTTTGGAGACTTGTTCAGTTACTTGAGTTATGTTTTGTACCATATGTATATATTGGTTATCATCCTTTGGAGGATGCATTGCATCATTCATTATGTATAATTACATACCCTGCGACTTGTGTAGTGGATGTTGACTAGGTAGTATACCTTATGGTATTAGATGTATATGTAATCTTGTATTATGAGATGTGTGTAATTGGTTTCAGATCATGTAACCTTTATGTCAGTTCTTTACATTTGTTAACCATACATTATTATGTTAAGTAATTCTACGTCAAGGAACCCTCAAGAAATGTTAATCAAGTATGTGTTGTATTCCATGTATGTCATGTACTTCATTATGTTGCTTCCACATTGTTATCATTATTGTTTGTAAACATTTTAAAAAAAAATTATTCCGTGAACTTAGTATCGTGTTTAGGTTAAGTTCTCCTAGGTTCCCTAGCGGGGGATTACACTTGGTATCAGAGCCCAGGTTTCTACATTGGGAGCTCTGGGAAATATGTATGCCCATTAGTTGTCTTTTTATTTTTAAACATTGAAACAAACATAGACATAAAACTCTGATGCATTTAAAACTATTGCCTTGTGTTTATTTATTTTCATTTGTCGCCTTTTAGTTTTGAGTTGAATTATTGTTTGATTCTTTAATTGCTTCAGGTATGGAGTCTGTTGAGTCTAGAGCTTTTGTTGTGAGCATTGATCAGGATCAGGCCTTAAAGATTCAACACCTTGTCGGAGGGCTTAATGACCTCAGTGATGGAGGAGTTAGAGTCTTCAAATCCTGAGCTTTTAGGGATGTAATTTATAAGGCTATATTGATTGAACAAGATCATTGTGCAGACTCGAAGGGTGATCTAAACCAACAGGGTGAGGAACACTCTCATGATCAATTTGGTGGTTAGTTAGGGGTGCAGTCTAGTGAACCTACTTCCATTTTTAGAAGTGATCATACACAGGAAGCTAGGTATTATGGAGGTACTTCTACCTTTCCAAAAGGTAATCAGTTTCAGTGGCAGGGAGGAATCATTCCTCCTATTTTTTTTGGTCCTTAGATTAGGAATTCCCATGATTTTTAGCGCAACAAGCGCAGACGGACAATTCACCCTAGTGGATCTACTCCTGGTTACAAGGGTAATCATCCATAGGGAGCTGGAAATGTTGGGAATCCTCCTATAGTGTTGAAGGGTAATCAGTACCCACAAGGGAAGAGATTCCTTCATGGTACTAGTGGTGGTTCCCTATTAGGGAACTATCACAATTGGTTGCGCAGTAAGCATAATAGGACTGATCAGTCAGTTTTGAGAGGGCATCAGGATGTCTCTAGGGGTGTTGTTCAGCAGTCTGGTGCACCTTTAGTTAGAGGAAGTGGTGGTGTAAGAGCTTGTTTTACTTGTGGGCGGCTTGACCATATTGCAGTCAATTGTCCTCAGCGTGCAGTGTCATTCTTGAGGCAGAGGCCAATGGCTATTGATACTACACTTGGGGGTGTTTGTAGATCTCACAAAGTGTATGTAGCCTTGGATCACCTTCTAGCGATGTATCGTTCTTCTTTGAGTGGGGTTTCAGATGATGGACCAGTAGCTAGTTTTCAGATTCCAATAGTAGGGGATGATCCCCCGTGTTCGAATCAGAGTCCTAAGAAGGATTCTAAGGAATCCACACTTTGAGTCTTTCAGGACTTAGATTAGATGTTTTGTGTTGAGAGATTGATTTCTCTATCTTTGTTTTAGGCTTCCAGGAGTAAGCCTAGTTTAAGGGGAGGAGGATGTAATACCCACCTCTTAGTTTTCTTTTCAGTTTTGGCCGGACTCTTTTAGGCATTCTGATGTATATGTGGTTATTTTAGTTGATCTTGAGGATACTTATGTATTACATTTTAGTATATTATTGATCCATTATTATCATGTTGTATCATTTGTGTATATGTGATTTAGGGTTATTTTATGATGCTTATGTATATGTTAGGATTTCATTTTGATTATAGTTTTCTGACAATACTGACCTTAGATTTATATGCACAATGATAATTGTATGTTTTGTGTTACTTTTTGATGTGCTTGGTATGATATGGGACAGAGTCGTAGTTACTTGCTTTGGCAAGATCCACACGATAACCTAGTCTCAACCATTGTTTTCCATATAATATATGCATGTATGTTCATCTTTGTGATAACAAGTTTGCAGGTACCGGGCTACGTCTTAACTGAATTGGCAAGAGTGAGCATGCCCTATCGCATTAATCTCAATCGTAAGAGAGGGGAAATAGTTTTCAGGTCCAAATCCTATCCTAAACCATATTGTCCTAGTTAATGGACAAGTATCTATTTGACTACCCTTACCGAATTTGTAAGGTGGATAGGAATTCATGTATCCCTTTCCTAGTGCATGTTTGATTTTTGCTTGTTTTCGATTTCAAGTGCTTGATGTGATTATGTGTGTGTTATATTATGTTATTTATTTAATTAAATACTATTGCAATTAATTATTAAATATAGGGTATATAATTAATTGAAAATTAAATTAAATACCTATGTTTAATTGAATAGTTAATTAAAGTGCAATTATTGAATATTAATAGTTAATTAAGTATTTAATTGAAAATTAGAGTGAATATACTTTTATGCTTGATTAAATAATTAAATATTGAGTGGCATGGATAATTGTGATGTAAATATTTAAGTTATTTAAATTAATATTTTATTAATTACATGTGCAAGATTTGGTTGAAAAAGTATTTTCAAACTCAAGAGATCTCAACTAGATTGTAGGAGTCAAAGTTGAGTTGTGCAAGTAATTAGATATTTTAATTAATTAATTGTTATTTTCTTTCAATTTTGGGTAGAATCCTTTTAGGAGTTAACTGAATGTGTTGTCATGAGGGTTTGCATGTTTAAGGGAAATTGAATCCCATTATGAGGGAATTGGTGTTTCATTTTGATACAACAGGTTTTTGGATTTGGAGAGTTGTGGGTGATTTGGATTTTTTTTGAAAGATTGTGGATTATTGTGGATTCTCGTTGCTTTGAAGTTTTTGGGATTTTTCTTGCTTGTGTGTGTGCTCGGATCTTCATAATTTCCAGATCTGTGGTCAAATTGTGCTTGAAGGGTTTCAGAATTGCTTCCATCTTCCAAGATACATTCCTCTGTTTCTAGCATTGGAATCAAGGTAGGCTTCATTTTCTATGTGTGGTTTCAATTTTGTAGATCTGAGGTTTTCAATGTTGATTTAGTGCATATTTGTTATTTTGGCTTTTAAATGGCTTATTGTTGTTTCTATGTTTTTGGGTGTTCATTAAAACCCTAGATCTGAAATTTCTTTCATTCTATGTACTCTTAGCATCGTAGGGTTATGCTGTTGAAATTTCAGGAAGAAATTCCCTCTAGATCTCTTTGAAAATGAAAAATTAATCCTTTCTATAGTTTAAACTATACAGGAAATTAAATTTGTGGTTTGTTTATGTTTTGATGTTTTCGGGTGTTTATGAGAAGCTTGGAACTATTATTTTCATATTTATATGTTTCTTAGCATAGTATCCTTATGCTATCAAAATTTTATGAATAGATCTATCATTAATCTCCTAGAAATCAGAAAAATTAAACTCTGCCTATAGTCCTAACTATAGGAAAAAATTAAAATAAATGAACTCCATGTATTTTCATTGAAAAAATTAAATAAGTTGGAAAAAACCAACTCACTAGAAAAGTACAGTCTAGTGAATAAATTCACCCAGAAGTTTAAAAAAAAAAAAACACCCTTACCCTTTTGTATTTTCCGTTTTCAGATTTATTAAATAAAAAAAATTAAAAATTAAAAATTAATTTAACTTAAAAGGGGAAAAACCGTAGTTCAATAACATTTGAACAATTTAGAAAAAAAAATAATAAGGGAAGGGGTGGTGGGACCCCATCCCCACCAACCCCCCTTTATCCCTGTGCGTGCCACCCTAAGTATTGTGGGAGGGTGGGCAGTGGTCCCCCCCACTATCCTTTGTAGGACTGTGCATGGCGCAGGGAAGGAGGGAACCCGCGTACCCCCCCCACTTGTTTGCATGGGAGTTTGTTTAAACAAACAAACTTTTTTTTTATAAACTTTATTTTATTTTTGTTTAAAAAAATAATTTAGATTTCAATTAATTTAATTATGTTTTATTATTAATAAATAAAACTTTTGTTTTATGATTATATTTATTAATTTAGTTTTTTTTTAATTATTGTAATTTATTTAATATCAAGGTTGATAGGTTAATATATATAACTTAATTAACACATTTTAGTTATAGTTTTAATTTAATATATTAATTGTTAATTTTAGTTAATATGTTAATTATTAATTTGAGTTAATATTTGTAGTATCATTAATTTTGAATTAATATATTGATTATTGGATGCAATTGATTTAATTAATATGTTTTATTAAATTACTTGAGTTAAAATGTGGTTATTTAATTTAAGTTAATCAAAGGGATTTTAACTATGTAATTATGAGGTAACTCGAGACCCGGGAATTAGATGAATTTGATTTAACGGATTATCTTGATTAGATTATTTGAACTACGGGAGGTAGTTTTAAATAGTTTTAATGCAATTGATTTTAAATTATTTCAGATTAAGATATTAATTAAATGAAGTTTATGCTTGAGTTAGCTATGAATGAATACATACATATAGTTCATTTTTTAGTCTTTTTTGACGTTTTGTTTCTATGCATCTATGTGGTTCTTTTTGCTCACATGTGTTATTTCTAGGGCATTAGATGACCTAGTATGTACATAGAGGTCGGGGGGAGTGTTTATCATTTCTGTTACTTTATGGCGTGTGTGTTCATGTTATTACCCTAAATCGACCATGTGACCCTTTCGATCTTGTTATCATGCTTTCGGGTATCTGTTGGGTTAGATGGCCCTAGGACTTAAAACCAGAGGTTTTGGGATTGTATTTTCTGCATGTTATCTTTTATGATGTCATCTTGTGTTTATATGGTCTTGTCATAGTCCTGATTTGCTAAGACCCAACCTGGTTCGATTCTGATGTATTGATTGGTCCTGTGAGGATATTGTGGATGTTTTAGGGTTTTGAGAACCTATGTGTACCTGAATGTACATGATGCAATTTGAAATATGATTTATCCTTTATGATGCTTTTTGTGAACCTAGGGTAGGTAACCTAGTTGTATGATAGGAGGTGGCTTGCAATAATTACCGGAGCCCACAAGTGGCTGTCAGGATTTGCTTGTTATAAGTATTGGTAACAAGTGATAACCTAATGAATTAATTAGGATGCATTAGATTAATGTCGTGTATGTTTACTTGGGTGTCAAAATCCATTAAGGGATTGTTAGGACTTAACTCAAGGGTTAGACGTACATGATGACACCTTTCTATATACAGCTTAGGTTATCCTACGTGTGTCAGTTACCTCTGGTGTTGTTTAATGTTCCTTGTTATGATTTAGAGTGCTTCTAGGATCTTCATATGCATTTGAGTATGAGGTCATGTATACCTTGTTTGTATTCTTGTTGTATACCCCATGTGATGGGTCTGTTACTATCTCCTCAGCACGGTGGGAGTGAACCTTTGGTTCCACATGGTCGGGTGGTAGTGATTCTTATTACCATTGAGATTCTGACAGATTCTTCTTCATGCTTGGATGTTCCTTGTTGCAGTTTCAGCTTCATACTCTTTTGGAGACTTATTCAATTACTTGAGTTATGTTTTGTACCATATGTATATATTGGTTATCATCCTTTGGAGGATGTATTGTATCATTCATTATGTATTATTACATGCCCTGCGACTTGTGCAGTGGATGTTGATTAGGTAGTATATCTTATGGATCAAATTTATATGTAATCTTGTAATATGAGATGTATGTAATTGGTTTTAGATCATTTAACCTTTATTTTAGTTCTTTACATTCGTTAACCGTAGATTATTATGTTAAGTAATTCTACGTTAAGGAACCCTCGAGAAATTTTAATCAAGTATGTGTTGTATTCCATGTATGTCATGTACTTCATTGTGTTGCTTCCGCATTGTTATCATTATTATTTGTAAACATTTTTAAAAAAATTATTCCGTGAACTTAGTTTCGTGTTTAGGTTAAGTTCTGTTGGGTTCCCTGGCAGGGCATTACAAGGATTTTTGCCTTATAATTTTATTGCCAATCCTTTGGTTAATACACCTATTGGTATTTCATATTTGAAAAAAAAAACATTTAGGTTCTTTTATATTTCTATATTTTTGTATCAATTTTTAATTGTAAAGCAATATTAAAAAATGATAAAATGTAAATGATTTTATTGATATTGTTCATCAATGCAAAATATAGAGGAAGAGGGATGAGACTGACATTGATGGGTTGACCAAGTATGTAGGGGAGTTGAAAAGAAGTTGTCAAGCAAGAGGAGAGCATCCAGGGGTGTTTGAGTGTATCTAAGAGAAGGTTGGAGTGTTTTGAGGAGCTTTCTTGGTGGACATATTCATTGATTGACTATTTCTTATTTCCATTCTATTTTAGAGCCGTCGAGAGGCCTGAAAATAGGCTTTTCTATTCTATCTAACCCAAATGAATAAAAGCATACTTCCTTGCATTTGTTTTAAAAAAAAAAACATATATACTTGTAATAAATTTATATTTGGAGTTACTTCTTGGTTATGCATATTTTCGAGACTTAGTGGCTATTTTCAGTCGTTTGCTCACTTCTAGCATATTTTTATAGCTTAGTTTGCATATGTAGAATTTATATTGGAGACCATATTTTTCACAGTATTATTACCTTTCTATGAGTTGCAGAGTTGTGCCTTTGTGTATGATTGATAAGGTTTTTAGTGAAAGTATCTATTTTTTCCTTTCAGCTTGTGTCTCATATTATGCCATCTCTATGAATTAAGTGTTTTTGTGCAAGTTGCAGTTTGTGTCAAGGGCATTGTTATAGATAATTGTAGTGAAAGTTATCATTCCTTCATAAATATATACATTCACAAACCTCCCTTTGAATTATTTATGCACTTGCATGATGAAATAGGTAGTGTAAGTTCATTACTATGTTTAAGTGTTCAAAGAATCATAATTTTTCTGAATACTCCAAGTTTAAGATTTTGGTGCATCACCTTAGTAGTTTCAATTCAAAGTTTAAGTTTATGCAAGCTTTTTACCCCTTTTACCATCATGAAAGTAGTTTTAGTAAGTCTTGTAGGTGAAGTATCAGATAGGAAGCCAACCTTCTCTGGAGGATCTTTCCAAGTTTAGGCTTCATGTTTTATGTGAAGAAGAAAATAAATGTGGAAAGAGTTAATTTATTTCATGTTTATGTAAAGAGTTAATTTGTAAAGAAAATATCAAAAAATCAAATAAATTAACTTGACACAGGGTGCAATTCTAAGAGCTAACAAGAAGTTGCAATTTGTTAAGAATCTCATTAAGGCTTGGAATATTAATGTCTTTAAAAACATTTTTGAAGAAAAGAATAGGGTAGAGAAAGAATTGTCTGAAATTAATCAACATATCATTACCAATGGATTGGATCCAAAATATTTTGATGATAAAAAGGCCCTTCAAGAGGAATGGGCCGAATTGTGTGCTAGAGAGGAAGAATATTGGAGACAAAAATCTTGAGAACTATGGTTACAATCTGGTGATCAAAATACCAAGTTTTTTCATGCTTCGGCCAAACACAAAAAAGTGGCAAAAACAATCTTTACAATTAAAAATGACCAAGGTAATGTTATCTCTGACAGAAAAGAGATAGAACAACAAGGAGTTAAATTCTTTTCAGATATTTTAGCTCCTACTGCACTGTCTTCTCTCAATGTGGACTCTGATATAATGAATGAAATCCTTTAACATATTCCTTCCATCATATCGGTAGAAGAGAACTTTCTTTTAATGGCACCTTTTACTTTATTAGAAGTAAGGAATGTAGTTTTTTCTATGTCTCCGGACAAGGCCCCTGGGCCAGATGGATTTACTGGTCTTTTTTATCAGAAACTCTAGGATGTTATAGCAATTGATTTGCTAGAAGTTTTAGAAGAATCTAGGAAGAATTCTTCTATATTGAGAAGATTTAATGCTACTAATATATTGCTCATTCCAAAAACTGATGACCCCCAGACATTTGCAGAATTTTGGCCAATTTCTCTCTGTAATACCATTTATAAAATAATAACTAAGGAAATTTACCTTTGTCTTCAACATATCATCCCTAGAATTATATCTTGAGAACAAGGAGGTTTTGTTCCTGGTAGAGATACAACAGATGGAGCAATTTTGGCGCATGAAACAATTCATTCAATCAAATCTCACTCTATTCCATCCTTTGTTGTAATGTTAGATATGATGAAGGCATATGATAGAGTGAATTGGTCTTTTCTTCTTCAAGTTTTATTGAAATTTGGATTTTCAAATAAATGGTGTAAGTGGATTAAAGCTTGTTTATCTGGTGCACTTTTTTTTGTATTAATTAATGGATCTCCAGTGGGTTTTTTTCCTTCCTCTCAGGGCATAAGACAAGGGGATCCCTTATCACCTTTTTTGTTCATTATAATGGCGGAAGCTCTTAGTAGAACTTTTAATGCCTATCATGCTTCTAACCTCTGGCAAGGTGTTCACATCCCTTACACATCCATAGCGATCACTCATTCACTATTTGCTGATGACACCTTATTTTTTGGAAAAGCCTCCATTATGGAGGCATCCCAAATAAAGAAAGTACTGGACAGCTATTGTGTTGTTTCTGGGCAAAGAGTTAATTCTCATAAATCTAAAACATTCATCTTTAATGTGAAATAGCCATTATCACAAAGAATTATTGACACTCTTGGTTTCTCGGTTGATGAGCTTCCTTCCTCTCATTTAGGAGTTCCATTTTTTATGGGATCTAATAAACCAATGTACTGGCAATCGGTAATTAATCGCATTAAATCAAGGGTTTTAGCTTGGAAGGCTAAATGGCTTTCATTGTCAGGCAAGATTCTTTTAATTAAAACCGTGCTATCAGCTATTCCTAATTATTACTTTTCAATCCTCCAGGCTCCTAAAGTGGTAATTAATCAAATAAATAAATTTATTAGGGACTTTCTTTGGACAGCTAACATGACAGGTGAGAAGAAAATCCCTCTTGTGTCTTTAACAGAGATGTCTTCTCCTTTATCTTTAGGAGGCGCGGGTCTACATGATTTGAGTTCTCGTAATTTAGCTTTTGGAGGGAAGTTGATTTGGATGATGTTCTCTCAGCCTAAACTGAAATGGTGTCAACTGATGCAAGAGAAGTATCTTGATAACCTAGATTCTTCTAGAATCCTTTCTGTTCTTGATCCCCCGAAAGCATCGACCATTTGGAATTTTATGATGAAAGATAGACATGTTGTTACCTCTGCTATTTCTTGGGAAGTTAATAATGGTGAGTCAATAAATTTTTGGCTAGATTCATGGAATGGTTTGCCACCCCTAAATACTATTCCACTTTTTTCAAACTACTGGGAACTTGTTTCTTCATTATGGGGCTTTAATTTTCTTTCATATGTATCTGCAGTTTCCATTCATTCTGGGCTAGTCCATTGGGTAGATTTCTCTTTTTTCCCAATTTCATCTCAGGATGCATCCAATGTGAATAATTTTTTGGCATCCCAAGTTGTTTTTCTTTCAAGAGCTCCAGATCGTCTTTTTTGGGCTACATCGGTAGATGGTAATTATTCAGTCAAATTGGGCTATAAGGCTATTCAAGATAATCAAAATAATAGACCAAGGTATAGGGCATTCATGTTTTGTTGGCACAAGTCAATTCTACCTAAAGCAGGTTGCTTTTCCTAGCTCGTTTTAAAAAATCATGTCCTTACAGGTGATAGACTAGCTAGACTTAATATCATGAATAATTTCCCATGTGTCTTATGTAATCAGCAACAAGAATCAGTTGATCATCTCTTCCTTAAATGCCCCTTTTCACAAGAATGCTGGTGTTTTGTTCTGGATTTGCTGAAATATTCTATGCCCTTCCCTTCTACTATCTGGGACTTATTGCAGTCTTGGCCTTGTTTATTTCCTAAATCCATGTTTTCTTCTCTTTGGATATGTTCCCCGTCTCAGATACTCTGGGATATTTGGTGGGAAAGGAATAAAAGGATATTTTGTAATTCTTCTTCTGATATCCATGAGGTTCTCAAAAGGCTTAAGCATTCAATTATTGAGATTACTAATGCATATGTTAGAAAATTCAGTGGTCAAAGGGGTTTTTCCTCATGGGATAATTATATTATTAAAAAATGGCATGGCTTGGACTTTCTGGCCCTTCCTTTTCCCATTTGTACTAAAGACAAAACTAAGGTTAGATTTACAATTAAGTGGTCTCCTCCTCAAGTGGGATTTGTAAAATTAAATTTTGATGGTGCCTCAAGAGGGAACCCAGGTAAATCAGGGATTGGTTTTGTTATCAGAAATCATTTAGGCCAAGCTATTCATTTTGAGGCTCTCCCTATTCCTTCTGGTACTAACAACATAGCTGAAGCATATGCATTACTTTATGGTTTGATTGCTGCTAAGAAACTAGATATTAAATGCCTTCATGTTGAAGGTGATTCTTTAGTTGTCATTAACACTTGCATTAAAAGAATCTCTTTTTCTAGACACATTCACTATGTTTTGTCAAGGATTTGGCCTTTATTGGATTCATTTACAGAATGCTATATAACACATACCCTCAGAGAGGGTAATCATCTTTCTGATTTACTTAAAAATTTTGGTGTCGATGATAACACCTTCCTTTATCCCTCCCCTTATATTTCCTCAGTATCGCATCCTCCCATTTTTCAGTTAATAGATGATGAGAAGGTCCCATTATGATCTTGTTTTATTTGAATAATGTAAGCTTTGACATCTTGTTCTTTAATTGTTCGTTATACACTCATCATATATGTTGAACCATTAGCTACCATGGGCTTCTTTTATTTCCTTTGATTTGTAAGATCCTTTGCTGACTTGGATGTGAAGTCTCCTTTCAGATTTTTAAATAATGATACGTTTGCAAATTGTATTGTTTCATCACTTCATTTACTGCGAAGTTTAGTTCAGGAGGAAGTTATGATGATTCCTTCATCATAATCTGAATGTGACTTGATTTACCACATGATCAAATGCAGAGCCCTGTTTAGCTTCAATTGGTTTGTACTCAATATTCATATTCATGTTTTTTATTGATTATTCGGTACGACTACATTTGTGTCAAATATTTTGTATAAGCTAGCTGACATCTTTTTTAATTACACATGCTTGTATCTTTACTGTGTCATCATTTTATTTACCTTGAAGCTCACTTTCCAAAATGAAGCTACAGATCCTTTCGTCATCTCTGTAAGGGGATTTGATTTTCCTCTCTTATAAATTATTTTGCATTAATCATGATTTATCTTCCTAACATATGTTGACATATTCTGAATTACTGTTTATATCTAATGTGAGCCTAACGTGGTGTCTTACGTTTAATCTATAGTATTCTTCTCTTTGTTTTGCATAAGCTATCTTCTTTAATGACTTTACATAGATATGTAGATGAATTTAGACCTCTTAACCTTCAGGTGAGGATCTCTATCCCAACTTTGGAGGTCCCATTTGAAGGAGTGGTTTCTAACGAAGCCCTGGCACTTATCTTTAATGTTCATTTCTTCAAATGTGCTCGAAGCATTCACAGGGTTATTGGTGATGTTTTTCTCTCTCCACATTTCAAAAGGATTTTATTTCCTATGCAAATTGTTTCAGTTTTCTGTTCTAACATTCTAGATTTTTTGCAGTCATGGTCTCTATTTGATGCAATTGCTAAATGGTGTATTTTGCCACACTTCTTACATGATAATGCCTTGTTGTCTGCTGTTCAAAATTATAATTTTTGGCTGCAAGACGCTCATGTGGGAAGTGTGTTCCCAGGGCATTTATTGTTTAGCTCTAATAGATATATCATGCTTCTTGCTCCCATAAAAGATTGTCTTTCAGCAAATTCTACTGGGCCACTAGATCATCTGTTGAATTCATCACCTTTTGATGCGGGGCATAGAGTCTTTGTTTCAGCACCATCAGTGGGTACATCTTCTTCACCTGTCCAGTCATCATCTGACTTCCATGTGCCTTCTCTGCATGATGAAAGTGACCCATTGGCTTCTCAGGCTGATCGACTATGGAACTCCTTGTTCTTGTCCCCTCCCTCGGGTTTTGGCTCCCATCAGTTGGAGTATGAGTTCTTTTGATTTTGGTTTATGTGACCTTATTTTATGCAGGGACTCTCATGAGCGAGGTTGACTGTCTACTAGAGATATTCATGTCATGTTTTCCCAGGATCTACTTCTACAAAGGTCACTTGCTGCATTGATAACATCTTCTTTTTATGTCTATATTGTAACATGCATGTGTATGCATATAATGTAATTATCTTAGTCTAGGATGGGAAGGGGCTTATTATATTGTATCTAGTTTGTTCAATTAAAAATTTTGTATTTGGGCACCTACACTATTTTAAATCTGTGTAGGCCCTCTTTTTGTAATCGATCATGCTTGACCATCAGGGGTTGGGTTTTAAACATTGACATGATCACATCTGAGCATCTTGGCTCTTTTTGTAAAGTTATGGGTAACGAACGGAGTTTTCTTTACTAGTTCTTTATCCGGGAGCCCTTTTGAACAAGATTAATATAAATAAAATATTAAATTTTGCCAAAAAAAAAAAATAAGGACCTGAAAAAAAATATCAAGGAAGAAAATAAATGTGTCAAAAAACAAAGGGAATAGATCAAGAATTTTAGGGAAAGGCATAGAGAGGTTAGCAAGGAATTTAACAAAGCAAATGAAATAATTGTCAATTTGAAGCTACAAGTTCAAGAAAGTAAGAAAATTGGGGAAGGCCTAAATAATATAATCAAACATAAGACAAAGGAATATGAAAATCTAAATCAAAAGATAAATTCAAGTAAAGAAATTTGAGGGTTGATGAAATTATGGCTATGTAGAGAAATCCAAAAAGACCAATTTGGATTAGGTTTTCAAATAGGTGAATGCTCAAATCAAAGAACCAAAGATAACAGAAAAATGGAAAAGACTAAAAATAAACAACATACTAATGAAATAGAAAAAATGAAAACAACTCCTAAATATATAAATAAAATTGGTAAGAAAATTACCAATCAAGCAGGCTAATTCTCAAAGGTACCCCTCTTTCAATGACTATTATTTTTATTGTAATAAATTTGGAGATAAGGTTGTATAATGTAGAAGAAGAATGAATCAAAATATTCAATTCTATACTTGCAAAAGAATTTGTCATAAGGATAGTAACTGCAGAAATCAAATTATGAATGAAAGAAAATGATCCTTTTATGATTACTATCAGTTATGCAATAGTTTCAAACAAAATGATGATAAATGCAAACCTCAAATTTCTACAAGGAATTCAACATAGAAAAATATCAAGTGCTTTAATTGAAATAAGTTTGGGCACATTGGTAAGAATTGCTTCAATTGTGATGATTGCATTTGGATGGATAGATGATAACAAATTACAAAGGAATCCTTAAAAGTTTTTACTAGTCTTTGTTTGGATGGAAAAATACCCATGATGAAGACAGTAAGAAAAAAAGAAGTTGAAATATTGATAGACGTGATTGGGGATCATATATCTCTATAGATTGACACCATAACCAATTCTCTAGTATGATATTCTACTCAAGGTATTACCTATAGGATTTACTTTCAGAATAGAGAAGTTGTTACATCTTCTATTGTCTAGTATGTTTCTCATCATGTGGTTAAGGTAGAAAAATACAATGCCTTTTGTGAATTATAGAGAACATTTTTTGTAAAATCTCATGCTAACAAAGAATAAAGTAAATGATTTTTAGTTTGGACATTGGTTGTATGCATGGTGTTTTAATTTCAGAATTCATTACCAATGAAGGAGAATGTTGTATGAGATGAGATCTTACTTGTAGAAAATAAAATCAATAGATAATTGGTTGGTTTGAATGACAAAGATAATGCACAAAAATAATATTTCATTAAACTCTATAATAACTTTATTTCAAGATTGAGGACCTCAAAAAATTACATTGAGACATGTACAAAGACATTATTATGTTTTTGGTTGATGCAGATCACTACTTCATGGAACTAGTGTTTCCTTGAATGTTCTAGATGACAGAGTTTGGATATGTGATCAATTGAGAAGAATGTATGATGTTTGAAGGAAAACTTCTTAAATATCAAGTGGACCTTATAGAACATAAGTTTTTCCCCTATGAAGAACTTACTAGATCAGATAATATTCCACACATGTTTCTATAGAAGTTCCCAAACATATGAGTTACTGACTCTTTTCAGTTGATAAGAATTTTCTTGATCTTTAGGCTTCCATTCTTGCTTTTTCTTCTTCCTGCATTCAAGAAATGTATGCCCATGCATTTTTCATGTAGGGAAGTATTTGTCCATGTAGGTTTCCTTCTTTTTTTGTTTCACCTTAGATTTACATTCATATTCTTTATGTCCTTTCTTGTTACATTTATAACAATTTCCTATGAATGAAGGTGATGATTTAGGAATACCTTTTATTTTTCTCCTACAAACATTTGATGTGTGGCCTGGTTTTCCACGGTGATTGCATGATTATCTCCTTGGCCTTGGATTTGTTTAGACATTCTTTGGATCACCTTGGTATGGTGAATATCCATTCTCAGTATACCCTAGTCTGATATTATTGTTGACTCTTCTTTGTCCATCCAGAAAATCATCCATTCTTTTTGTACTTTCTTCAAATCTCTTGATCATATCATTGTGTTGTTGCTGCTTTATTACTTTATGCTTCAGTATTTTATTTTCTTCTCTTAGCTCACCAATAGCTTCCATATTTCCATTCATTTCTATGTTCATTTGGTTTGCCTCCTGACTCATAAGAATAATCTGATTGGTGATCTCATGATGATGTTTAGTAAGTCATTGTATTTCTGACTCTTTCTCTTGTAGCTTTTCTGTGATCTTCCTCCTATCATCAATAGCTAATATTCTTTCTTTCTCAGCTTGTCTAGCATTATTCATAACCTTGAAATCATTCTTACCATCTGTGTCTCTTGACTGATGTGTAGTATCTTTACTTTCTATGTCAATTTTTGATTGGTTTCATTTAGACTTGTAATGCTTCCTTTAGATGTGTCTGATGTATTACTAGATGTAGATCCTGAAGACTCAAATAAATCAGGTATCTCTTCTTCATGATAGTTTGTTTCATTACAGAGAGACACCATAACCTTTCTTTCATCCAATAGTTGTATCATCTTGATTCTAGCTTCTTTATATTGCTCATAGAAGATCTTTATCTCTAACTTATGATTCTCAATACTCTTGTCTAGCTTATACCTATCCATTGTATGATCTTTTCTCTTAAGTATTTAAACTTTTCCAGATAAGAGATCTATCTCTGATACCAATTGTTGGAAATAATGGAATGGTGTGTACTAAGAGGGGAGGGGTGAATCAACACCCTTAAAACTTTTATCACATAACCTTTATCCTTTAGTAATAAATTTCTTGTATTACCAACCATATGTGCTATTCTATCTTTGTGTATGTTATATCAATTCATAAACTTAATTTGCATGTAAACATTCATAGAAACATTCATGAAATGTATTGACACATGACACAAGATTTGGTAATGCAGAAAACCCTTGTTAGAGGTAAAAAAATGCGGTGGGGATGAGACCCACAAAAAACTTCACTATCTACAGAAAGGAAGGGGTCAATTAAGGCTTACAAGTTGATCACTTCTAATGACCTTACCTTGTTAGGAGTAACATGTAGAGACTGGTTAAGGTCTACTCTCTTCAGAGCTTTAGAAACACTATTTAGTGTGCACTCAGTTAAGAGATTTACAAAGGATTGTTAAATCCACCTTCTCAAACGATTTCTTCTATTTTCTACACTTGTTAGAATGTAGTCAAAAATATTCATTGACCTGAGTATATGCAATCTAGAATTGTTGATTATAGATCCATTAAATATTACATGAATATGATGTATCACCTATAGTGACTGATCAATACCTTTGTTCTGCTCAGTATCCTTGAATCTTGTTCTTTATAACTGATTTCATCTTTTGTTGTTCTTCTACATAAAACTTTGTCTCTAATCCATAGAAGTGTCTGTGGCTACAATCATCATCACATGCATATGTTTTGATTGATTACACGTCTATTTATATAATGAGTTTTACCTAAATGAGTTTCATGCGTAACAATGATAACTCTATGATCAAAGGTTTACAACTTGAGCTTGATCTCCTAGTTTGCATGTTTACAATCAATTAGAATGATTAAAACAATTACAATTACATGACACTAAGTTTACGAAATAATTTTTTTTTAAATGTTTACAAACAATATTGATAACAATGTGGAAGCAACACAATGAAGTACATGACATACACGTAAGTACAACACAACATAGATAACATTTCTTGAGGGTTCCTTGACGTAGAATTACTTAAGTGTAATAATCTATGAATAACAAATATAATGAACTAACATAAAGGTTACATCAACTGAATCCATTAACATACATCTCATAATAAAAGATTACATATACATCTGATACCAAAGGTATACAACCAAATCAACATCCACTACACAAGTCGCAGGGTATTTAATAATACATAATAACCAATATAATGTATCCTTCAAAGGATGATAACCAATATCCACATATGGTACAAGTACACAGCTCATGTAACTGAACAAGTCTCCAAAGGACTAAGAACATGAAACTGCTACAAGATCATCCAAGCATGAAGAAGAATCCATCAGAATCTCAATAGTAATAAGAATCACTACCACCCGACCGCGTGGAACCAAAGGTCCACTCCCACCATGCTAAGGAGATAGTAATAGGCCCACTCACACGGGGTATACAACAAGAAGGCAACATCAAGGTATACATGATATCATACCCAAATGCATAGGAAGATCCTATAAGATCACTAAACCATATTAAGGAACGCTAGACAATACCAGAGGTAACCGACGCACGTAGTAAAACCTAAGTTGTATACAGGGAAGTGTCATCACATAAGCCTAACCTTGAAGGTAACCCTAGTAGTACCTCTTGACTCTAGCCTCCAAGTGACACTATGTGGCTCAATAATCCTTTCGTGAAGACAAGGGTCCTAACTCCCATCCTATCATGCAACAACACTCAAGGCTTGGGTAGAGACTCAGACATCTTATTAGTTCATTTTAAACCCCTTTAATGTTTCAAATTATCACTTATTAAGTAACTTGCCAATGGGTTTACCTAGTAACCTCTTAGAGTCCTGGATCCCCATTGCAAGCCACTTCCCCACTATACACTTAGTTAACCTACCTAGGCTCAACAAATCATGAAGGTAATACATAACTCTCAAATTGCATCCTACTCGTTCAGGAGCACATAGGTTCTCAAATAACCAAATAATAACCACAGTACCCTCATAAAACCATACAACACATCATAACTAAATTAGGTTGAGGTATAAGAAAATAGGATCATGACATCATCGCAAAACATGAACTGACATCACGTAAGATAACATGCAGAAATTACAATCCCCAAAACCTCTAGATTTATGTCCTAAGGTAAACTAACCCAACAGACACCCGAAAACCATAATAACATAAAAGAATATGTAACTCAATCCATCATGCACCCAAAACACATCATGGCATAATAAATGCATATTCAGAATTCACTAATAAATCACAGTGTTAACGCAATGACAAACAAATTTATAACATCCTAACTATGCAAATCAAATCAACTAAATCCACATAACCATTTAGGATCTATTCTCATCTCATAATCAATTTTATTGATAAATAGGTTCTAAACAAAATCTAAATGTCCTAAGACAACATATACAATTTCCTAACACGAAACACCATTAACATTCAAATAATAATCCTTATACAAAGTAATCTTTATTAAGAAAACCATTCGCTTATTAACATAGATCCCCTAACAAAATCCTCCTTTAAATGGCTATTATAACACTAACATATTAAATCAATATTCAAATTAAAATATTATAAAATATTATATTTTA
>MU225193.1:3884224-3899270 GCA_018584345.1 Thuja plicata | reverse complement strand
ACATATGCTCATGCTTCATACCCTCTAGGAATTTTCTTCCATCAAAAAAATTTATTCTTGCATTACTACATACCTTTTCTTCTGTATTGTTCAGTGGTTTTAGCTTATGTCACACTCCATCCTTTGTTAGAGAATATGTATTTGCACGGCCATCATGTACAGCATGCCTAGCAAACTGCCATGGCCTTCCCAACAACATATGAAAAGCATCCATAGGTATGATATCACATAGTACCTCATCATAGTACCTTTCAATCTTAAACTTTACTAGGCATTGTTCATTAACCATGACCTTGTGGTCATCCTGCACCCAGGTGATCCAGTATGGATGTGGGTGTTTCTGCCTCTTGAGCTTCAACTTTGTGACCATCTCTTCTGACACCAGATTTTTAGTACTTATGCTATCAATAATCACATCAAAACACTTATTCTCACACTTGCACTTACTGTGAAACAAGCTCCTCCTTTGCTCAGATTCATTTTCACCACTCAGCAGGACTCTTCTATTAACTAGGACTTCTCATCCTTCAGCATCTTCAGAATGGGATGATTTTGCATCTTCATCCACATGTGCAACTCTAGCCTGGCCATCATTTCTCCTATCTGTCCTTCCTTGGCATTGAGGACATTCAAATGCCCTGTGACCTTCTTCTCCATAGTGAAAACATGTTCCATGGAAGCCTCCTCTTCCAGATCCTTGTCCTCTTCCTCTTCCTCTTTGATCTCTATTATTTTGATCTTGGAAATGATTGGAATTGTTTCCTTGCTAATTCTGTCTGTTACTGGCCTCATCCTTCTTTTTTGGATCTTCATTTCTACCACCATATGACTTTCCACCAGATCTTCCACCACGACCTCTTCCATTTTGTTTGTTCTCAAACTTCTTGTTCATCTTTTCTTCTACTTTCAGGACAAACTGGTATGCCTCCTCAATACTATTCATTTGAACCAAATTCAACTCCTCCTGAATGCTTGGCCTCAACCCATTAAGGTAATGGGCAACTTTCTCCTTATCAGCTTCTGCATGGCCTATTCTGATGAGGATTTGATAGAACTCCTCTGTATACTCCTGAACAGATCTTCCTGCTTGCTTCAAACTTTTCATTTTCTTCAGTAGGTCAAGCTCATAATCAACAGGAATGAATTATCACTTCAACTTATCCACCATCCGATCCCATCTTGTGATATTATCTTTTCCTCTTTTATTTCACTCCAATTGGATCTCCTGCCACTAAATCTTTGCATGACCCTTTAGTCTGGCCTTCGCAAACTTGACCCGATCAGGATCCTCAATATCTTCATACTTGAAATATTCTTCACATTTGTTGATCTAGTCAATCAACTCCTTTGGGTTAAGATTCCCTAAAAATGTAGGAACCTCAATCTTAGGTCTTTTCCCAATCTTGTAAATGGCTCAGAAAAGCCTTTCTTCTTCTGTATTCAAAACTTCAACTTCTTCTTGATCATCATTTCCTTCTTTGGCTTCATCCTCACTTTTATTTCTAACATTAAGATTCATTTCTCTGCGAATCTCTTCTTGCAATGCTCGCACTTGTCTCTGGAGCTCTCTAACCTCAGGTGTCACAACACCAACTCTTCCACCATGTTCCCTTTGTGGAGGCATTTTTGCAATGCGCGCTGAAACCCTAACCATAGTCCTAGTGCAAACTGCCTCACAGTCAGTGATCTGTTTACACAAAAACCCTAACCCATGGTTCTGGTGCAAACTGCCTCACAGTCAGCGATCTATTTACACACTCAAGAACTCCTGCTCTGATACCACCAGATGAAGGGGACTCCCCTTAATACCACAATTACACGACAGAATCAAAGAGGAACAACAGAAATTTGCAAGAACAGAAAATGGGCTTCTTACTATCTCCACAAGTGTGGAATTACAAACTTTCAGAATTACAATATGCAAAGCCACATGGGCATTCCCTTTACAATATTTTGTAGGACAAAGCCTCAAATTATTACCTAGATCTACCCAGAACTTCCCTAGAAAACACCACAGGCCTTCCTTAAATAGGCAATTTTCCACTACCCGAGAAGGTTCTAGAAATCTAGCCATTAAGGCCGACTACCCTTAGCATTTAATTATTTTTCACTTTTATTACAAAAGGGTCAGCTTTAAATATTTACAAAACAAGAGATTAGGTAGCCCAACTTCCAGAAGCCATAACTTTTGAACTGTAGCTCCGATTGGCCATTATAACCACTTTCCAAAAAGGGGAGATCGCAATCTATAGTGCCTGATTGGCAAAGCTGGGGGTTCGACCTCAATCTAGAGCCTTTAAGGTCCTAAAAATTGAGCTCAAACATTTTGCACCCTAAAATCTCAATAGTAAATCCTTAATAACTTCGCCAATACAGATGATCTAGCAATGAAATTCAACTTGCATTCTTATATGACTAAGATGAACCTTCACCTGGAAAATTAGAACATTCTGAGTTCAAACGACCAACTTAGTAAAAATAGTAATTTTCCAAAAATAGTAGCTTTGTACAAAATAGCCCTTATTTAATAGAAAAATACATATTTTTGGGTGATGCAAGATTGCCCTTACACCCAGGATGCTCCTGCATCAATTATTTACTAAAGCATAAAGCATATTTAATCCAATTTCAATTAAATATTAATACTCAATAATTGCACTTTAATTGACTTTTCAATTAAACATAGGTATTTAATTTAATTTTCAATTAATTAAATACCCTATATTTAATAATTAATTGAAATAATATTTAAGTAAATAAATAACATGATATAACACACGATATCAAATCAAGCACCTGAAATCGAACACAAGAAAAATCAAACATGGTCAAGGAAAGGGATACATGAATTTCTGTCAACCAGACGAATTCGGTAAGGTAGCCAAATGGACACTTGTCCACTAATTAGGAAAATTGGGTTTAGGATAGGATTTGGACCTAAATACTATCTCCCCTCTCTTACCATTGAGATTATTGCGATAGGGCACGCTCACTCCTACCAATTTTGGGAAGACGTAGCCTGGTACCTACAAACCTATCATCACAAAGATGAACATACATGTCTATATGATATGTCAAACAATGGTTGAGACTAGGTTATCATGTAGATCTCGTCGAAGAAAGTAACTACGACTCTATCCCATACCATACCAAGCACATCAAATAGTAATGCAAAATATACCATGATCCATGTGCATATAAATCTAGGGTCAGTATTGTCAGAAAACCATAATTGAAATGAAATCCTAACATATACATAAGCATCATTAAATAACCATAAATCACATATACACAGAAGGTATAACCTACTAACAAAGGATTAATAAACATACTGAAATGTAATACATAAATATCATCTAAATCATCTGAATGAAACCACACATACACAAAAAGGCCTAAAAGAGTTCGGCATCCAAAACTAAAAAGAAAACTAAGAGGTGGGTATTACAGTTTGGATATGTGATCAATTGAGAAGAATGTATGATGTTTGAAAGAAAATATCTTAAATATCAAGTGGACCCTATAGAACATAATTTTTTCCACTATGAAGAACTTACTAGATCAGATAATATTCCACACATGTTTCTATAGAAGTTCCCAAACATATGAGTTACTGACTCTTTTCGGTTGATAAGAATTTTCTTGATCTTTAGGCTTCCATTCTTGTTTTTTCTTCTTCATGCATTCAAGCGATGTGTGCCCATGCATTTTGCAGGTAGGGAAGTATTTTTTCATGTAGGTTTCCTTCTTTGTTTGTTTCACCTTAGATTTACATTCATATGCTTTATGTCCTTTCTTGTTACATTTATAACAATTTTCTATGAATGAAGGTGATGATTTAGGAATACCTTTTATTTTTCTCCTGCAAACAATTGATGTGTGGCTTGGTTTTCCATAGTGATTGCATGATTATCTTTTTGGCCTTGAATTTTTGTAGACATTCTTTGGATCACCTTGGTATGGTGAATATCCATTCTCAGTATACCCTAGTCTGATATTGTTGTTGACTCTGTAGAAGTTGATAAATGCAACTTCACCCAAGATCACCTGCATGCAAGACTACTACGAGAAGGAAGCAAAGATAGAAGAGAAGAATACAGAAAGCTATGGCAGCCAAAAGGCCAGAGACAGGAAAATCATTTTGCAAGAAAATAATCTTCTATTAACAACAATGAAAGTATTACAATCTCCTTAATGAAATGAAAGCGGTGATTCCTTATGAAGGATACCGAAACCCTAAAAGGGAAACTCTAAGAAATAGAAACTTTCCTAAGTATAACTTAAGCAAAGAGTAGATAGACTAATAATTAACTGATTTAATTATTAGCTATACAGGACTACTCTAACACCCCCCCTTAAGTGTAACTTAGGGAGAAGCAAAAATAGCTAAACTACTGCAGAAAGTAGGAAAGGTGGATCCCGGCAACTAGGCCTGATCAGGTACCCAAAATAAGAAAGGGAAAAGATGTCCCAGAGAGAGGAACAAGAATGAGCAGGAAGCATCTCCGAAGCATGAACTAAAAAATCTGTCAGAAGAGACTGCTGGAACCCCCACTGAAGTGCATGACCAGGTAGAGAAGACAAATGTCTGAAGAGCTAATCAATCAAACCAGGAAGCAATAGAACCAACAGGTGAACCCCCCCATAATGCTGAACTGGGAGAGGTGACAGGAACACTGAAATGCAATGCTAGAAATAGCTGCAGAAGAAGAACCAAGAACACCAACAGTGCAACAGAAGCACACACATAGGATAAAGGGCGGTGTCATCGACACATAGCATGGGCTAATGTCTTGGAAGGTATGTTCACTTGACAAAAGTGGATGTGCCTAAAGCAGCAAAAATATCATAACCCCCCATGGCACTTTATAACACAGTGCGAGTACAAAAACTGAACAAGGTGTACAAGATCCCATAAATGTAGAAGAAGGCACTTTATCTCAGTGCGTTTACAGAATAAAAATGCATCAGAAGGAGCATACAAGCTCAGATGTCAGAAAGAAGAGTGAGCTATGAAATCAGAAGAAGAGATCCCAGGACCTGTAGAACCAAGCAATCGACTAGAGTGCATAAACTTCCAAACTTGGAGGAGAGAAAACATGGAGCACAATCTAGAAAAATAAACCCTACAACTGAATAGTACACTGAACCAGCTTTCCGATGATATCTTGTTTGCCAAAAACGGAGTCTGGATGAGCCAGATATGACTCCCGGAAGGCAAAAAAAGATATCAGACTTTGACAGCAAAAAACACTATCAAGACAACAGACCCAAAAAACCTAATCACCATAGTCAAAAAGAGCTCAGAAAGAGCTTTCCAACGATATAAAGAAGTCCAAAAAAACCTTCGGATGCTCCTGATATCGCAAAAAAGGTGAGAAGGCCCCAAAAATCCCTAAAAGGCTTAAAAGAAGCCCCAGGGGCTAAAAAAATTGAGCCCCTAGGCACATGGCACGCGCCGAGGGCTGGGCCGCAGCCCCTGGTCTGCCATATGACCGGCGGCCAGCAGAATAGGCCCGCGGGGGCTGCAAAAAATCTCGCCACCAGAGCGGCGCGTGAGCGGAGGTGGGCTGGGTGGCTGGGAGCCAGCGGGGCGGCACGTTCTGCTGAGCGCAGAGGAGGTTGACGAAGGTTCAAGACCGGAGGAGCGGCGGCAGGGGCCGCAGTGGCGGCTGAGGGCCATGGAGTGGCGGAGCGCCTGATGGGGGCGGAGCGGGCCGGGGGCCGGTTTGGACAGAGCGGCGCGGGCCGCGCGCTGGCTGGACCGCGGAGAAGCGGCGGCGGCGCAGCGGCTGCGCTTTTTTTAAAAGCATTGGCAGCGCCGAAAAACAAGTAAAATATGTTTTTTTTTGAAGAAATTTTTTGAAAATCATGTCCGTACGGCCCGTAGGAGGCCGAAAAAATTCTCCAGATGCCCCGGTGTCCAAAATGAATGAATTTTATATCAATCCTGGGGTTTTTGGGCCTTCCAGACTCAACCGTGAGGTTAGTTTTGGTCCAAAATGCCTCCAAAAATAGAGACCCCCAAAACTAATGAAAAGTGCCAAGAAAAGACTGGCGATCTTCAAACCCTCAAACGCTTCAAAAAAAACTCAAACAGCCGGCTGCAGGTGAGCTCTGATACCATGTTGAAGTTGATAAATGCAACTTCACCCAAGATCACCTGCATGCAAGACTGCTACGAGAAGGAAGCAAAGATAGAAGAGAAGAATACAGAAAGCTATGGCGGCCAAAAGGCCAGAGACAAGAAAATCATGTTGCAAGAAAATAATCTTCTATTAACAACAATGAAAATATTACAATCTCCTTAATGAAATGAAAGCAGTGATTCCTTATGAAGGATACAGAAACCCTAAAAGGGAAACTCTAAGAAATAGAAACTTGCCTAGAAACTTGACAGAACCCTTCTTTCTATTGACTGGTTGTCTAAATTTTCTTGTTCTTTATCTTCTTCTATAAGGATTGGTTCTGACCACTTCCCTATAATATTCAATGCTAACATAGTAAATGGTAAAAAGAACATTCCTTTCCGCTTTGAGAAGATGTGGCTGGGCCATCCTAGTTTAAAGGATAACTTATACAAATGGTGGAACTATAATCAGGAAGGAACAGCTATGTATAAAATAGCCAAGAAACTGAATAATGTTAAGAGAAATATAAAAATATGGAATAAGGAAGTTTTCGGAGATATTTTCAAAGACAAAAGTATTAAAAAGGAAGAAATCAAGTCCATTCAAGACAAAATCCAGAAAGAGGGATTCTCTGAGGAGAACAGAAGTAAAGAGAACATATTGTTAACAGACTATCACAATATTATCACTAAGGAAGAATGCTTCTGGAGGCAAAGGTCAAGAGCTCTATGGCTTAAGGATGGAGATAAAAATACAAGATTTTTTCACTTGACTACCTCAAAACATAAAGCCATCAATAGAATTTCTTCTTTGAAAGTTAATAATCAGGTCATCTCTATTGAAGAAGAGATTAGAAAGGAAATGCTAAGTTCCTTTTCCCGTCTTTTAACCAGAGATGACATGCTTGACTCTCTGAATCAAAATGATATTCTTTCAGCTATTCCTTCCTTAATAGACAGCAATACAAACTCTTTTCTTAAGGCTATCCTGGATGCCAAGGAAATCAGAGATGTTGTTTTCTCCTTTGAAGCTGAAAAATCACCGGGCCCAGATGGATTCTCTCTCTTCTTCTACCAGCAGTTTTGGGATTTAACTGGTATGGATGTGTGTAATGCAGTTAAAGAATTTTTTCGTTCAAAATCTCTCCTCAGAGAACTTAATGCTACGTTTTTGGTTCTCATTCCAAAAATTCATGGAGCTAACACTGTGGAGTCTTTTAGACCTATAAGCCTTTGTAATGGTATTTACAAGATTATTTCTAAAGTCTTGACCTCCAGATTGCTTGCTCTCTTGCCCTCTTTAATTTCCCCCCAGCAGAATGGCTTTGTCCCCGGGCGTCAAATTCTTGATTCTATTATGGTTGTTCATGAAAATATTCACTCTCTCGAGGCAGCCAAGAAGCAGGGTTTTCTTTTAAAACTAGACCTCTCTAAAGCTTATGACAGGGTTGATTGGAAGTTTCTCCAAAAGGTTCTTAGCAGTTTTGGTTTTGATGAGGGAGTTATTAAAATTATAAACCAATTGGTTTCTACTGTTTCCTCTTTAGTGATGGTTAATGGTGGATCTTCTAATTTCTTCAAACCTACAAGGGGTCTTAGACAGGGGGATCCTATCTCTCCTATTCTGTTTGCTATTCTGGCTGAAGGCCTCGGTAGATATATCTCTAATCTTGTAAATTCTGGTACTCTGTCTGGTCTTTGTCCCTCCTCGAACAGAATCATTTGCTCTCATGAACATTTTGTTGATGATACTATTATAATGGGAGAAGCTTCTGTTAAAGAAGCAAGGAGTCTCAAAAAAGATTTATCCACTTACACCTTGGCCACGGGTCAAACTATCAATTGGGACAAGAGTTCTCTTTTTTTCATTAACACTCCTATTGAGAGACAAAATAAGATCTCTAGAATTCTTGGATGTAGTATTGGCACTCTCCCTTCCACTTACTTGGGGCTTCCCCTTAGCTCAAAGCCTCCTGATTTCTTCTGGAATAAAATTGTTGATAGATTTAATAGTAAGCTGGCAGGTTGGAAAGGAGCTCTATTGAGTAGTGCTGGAAAACTTCAGTTATTGAAATCAACTCTGCAAAATCTTCCTGTCTACGCTTTAAGCCTTTTTAAGATTCCCAATAAGTTTGCCATGGCTCTGGAAATGATTCAAAAAATATTCTTATGGACTGGAGTTGAAGAGAAAAAAAGGATCAGTTTAATAGCTTGGGATAAAGTTTGCAAACCCAAGAATAAAGGGGGCCTGGGGATTAGATCTATCAAGACCATCAATAAGGCTCTTATGGCTAAACAGGTTTGGAGAATTTTCGGTGATTCAAAGAAATGGAATAGTATAATTAAAAGTAAGTATCTCTCCTCTTCTAACAGTTTAAAGGATCTTCTATATAATGATGTTCAAGTAAAGGGTTCTTTCATTTGGAATAGCTTATGTTCCTCATTTGATCTCATTAAAAAAGGTATAAGATGGAAAATGGGAGATGGAACTACAATTGATTTCTGGGGAGACCCCTGGATCTATGATTTCCCCTTGATTGAAAAACAAGAATGGAAGGATTTCATAATCCAAGCTAAAAATACCATTGGTTACAAAGTTTCTGACTATTGGCAGGGTAACTCCTGAATGGATCTCTCTTGCATTGACATAAGTTTTCTTCCTCTTATGTTAGATCTGCAACCCTGGAACTGTGATGGTCACAAACAGGATAAGTTGGTTTGGAATTACTCTAATAGTGGTGAGTATTCGGTATCCTCTGCTAGCTCTCTGAGTTTTGCCAAGGATACTAGACCCCAATGTGCATTAATCTGGAATAAACTCCTCACTCCTAAGATCAATTTCTTCTTTTGGATTCTTGTTCAGGATAAGACTCTGACTGTTGATAATTTGGTGAAAAGGGGTTTCAACCATGTCAATATTTGCAGCCTTTTTTTGGAGCAAGCTGAAACTTGTGACCACCTTATGTTACACTGTAGCTATTCCAGGAAGATTTGGTCCTTGGTCTTCCAAATTTGGAATCTTGCTTGGACTCTTCCCTACACTTGGCAGGACTTTGTCTCCCAATGGTCATGCCCTTTTGATATTGAGATGGCTAGACTTTTCTGGAACCTCATTCCTCCTCACCTTTGCTGGGGAATCTGGAAGGAGAGAAACAATAGAATTTTCAGAGAGAAAAGATCCAATCCTGAAATTGTTTTCAGCAAGATTGTCAGAACTCTTAAAGAAAATTTCACCTCAGCCCTTAGGAACAGTAATAATAAATTTTCTCCCCTCCTTTCGGATGTCAATTGGTCAAACTGGAAATTTCCTATTCTTAGTAAGACTATCTGTCCCCAAAGAGATCTTGCTGTTTGGACTACCCCTCCCTTTGGCTGGATTAAAGCCAATTTCGATGGTGCTTCTAAGGGAAATCCGGGTGTATCTGGAGGAGGTGGCATTGTCAGAGATTGCTATGGTAACTTTCTTGGTGCTATATCTATTCCTCTGGGAGTTCAATCAAACCATAGAGCTGAGGCTCTAGCAGCTTTGAATACTGTTATGCTGGTGGATGAATTGGGATACAAGAAAGTTTGGCTGGAAGGAGATTCTTTGAATATAATCAATAATATTAAAGAAAATAGTCCTCCTTCTTGGACTATAGAGAATATTATCAGTAGAATATTATCTATAATTAAAACTTTTGAAAGTGTTCACATTTCTCACAATTATAGAGAGACAAATCAGGTGGCAAATTACCTTGCAAACATTGGCGCCAAGACAAACGGAGTTCAAAAATGGAAAGGAACCCCCATGAATGATGAAACTGTCATTTCACTTATCAACTTTGATAAGTTTAGAAATAAAGAAGGAATTGTTATAAATGATGCTAAATCCACGAATTAATTCTAATGGTAAGATTTGGTACGACGGCAAAATCAAGGAAAAGTACATTCACAAGTTGCGGAGTGTAAATCTAATTATTATTGCCCAAACTTCTATGATCGAGGTCATTATTAGTTTCAAATGCATTCAGTTTGAGCATGCAAAGATAAAAGAGGAAGATATCAGCATTTTCAGTCTGCTCGAGACAAAGATTCAAAAGAACGAGTTTCAGGCTGAGGGTAAAGAGAAGGAGAAATTTATCGCCATGGGAGGAGACCTCAGAAGGGAGGAACCTGTGGAGTGCAGATGGAAAAAAGACAAACAATTTTGGAGGATTCTGAAGAAAGGGAAAGTCCACCGTTTTCTGAAGCGTCTACATGGTTTTGATCCGGAGATCACAAAAGCTTTTGCGGATGGATGGGACAAGGGTATGGTCAACATCGCAGGAAAGTCCTTCAGACTCAGTTTGGAGGTTCTTTCGGAGATAACAGGGCTCCCTCTGGAAGGGATGAATTACTCCAAGGAGATCAAGACTGGAACCAGAGCATATAAAAAATTCCCATAGTCTGATGAGGAAAGGGCGCTCCTTGTTAAAGGTAAGAGGGACTTTGTTGAAATTGAGAACATAGAAAAAGTTTGGGGCTCTGTTTTAAAAGTCATTATGGAATATTTCATTTTAGAGGGAAGATTTACTAGGGTTTACAACTATCACTTCGTCCTTGTAAACCATTTTCGTCATGGAATCCTTGTTTCTTTTCCCTTTTTCCTACTTTGGTCTCTTAATCAAAGCATTTCGGATTTTAGGGTGAAGAATTCCCCAATTCTTCATGTTGGTCTCATCAATCTTATAGTTGAATATGCCAGATGTCATGTCCCTGACCCCATTCCTGCCCAGGTCAAGAAGAGAAAACCGGTGGGGACTTTGCCCAGCCCCTCAAAACTTAAAAAAGCTTCACCTTCCTCTGGCCCGTCCTCTTCCCTTCCCCCTGAAGTCTTGAAGAATCCCAATCCCCCCGTTGGTTTTGATGCTCTGGAAGAAATTGCCCCTGTCATTCCTTCTCAGTTCCAGTCCCTGGATGCTAAAATTCTCTCCTCTCGGGCCTCTATTTCTGTTGAAGCCCAGAATAGTCAGCAAGTTCCTAATCCTGCATTGCCTCATTCTACCCCTGAGGAGAATGTCGTGGATGACTCTGATAATGTTAATGTAAAGGGTAGTAATATCATCCCTAATTCAGGGGAAAAAGATAATCAAGTTCAGCTTACTGACAACCCAGTTGGAAAGGAGACTAAAGGGGCTGAAAC
This sequence comes from Thuja plicata, assembly GCA_018584345.1. Classification (NCBI taxonomy): domain Eukaryota; kingdom Viridiplantae; phylum Streptophyta; class Pinopsida; order Cupressales; family Cupressaceae; genus Thuja; species Thuja plicata. Next base: position 3,887,976 of record MU225193.1, on the reverse strand, counting down.
TGTGAAGATTAAAGAAGCAGATACCAATACTATTGATAGTAATGTCGAGTATTCAGGAGATAACAGTTTCAAAGTTCTGGAAGAGTACAATTCTGAGCCGTATTATTCCCCTTGTCATGAGAAGGACAACAGGAAAGAGGACAAAAATAGAAATGCAACGGGAAGGAATGTTCACTCTCTTCAAACTGAAATCCGAAGGATGGATAGTGAGGTGAGAAGAACTACCATCTTGTCTCCTTTGGAAATAGCTAAAAACAAGTCTATATACAGCTATAACTTGGATAAGTGGGTTCAGTCAGATCTGGTGGAGCTCAAGAACCGATGTATTAAACTGGAAAACAAAAGCTCTGTTATTGAAGAAACCATCAACACTATTAGGAATGATTTCTCCCACAACTCTAATGTCTCTGTCAATGAAGATACTGAGGTTAAAATAAGAAATGTTGTGGAAGAAGAAATGATTCCAATCCAGAAGAAGGTCAATGGGAATGAAGATATGTTGAAATACTTACTTACTCTGGTTAATACTGGCATGAAAGCAACTCTCGAGAACTTGATTTCTCTGAGTAGTTGGTTGGAAAACAACAAAGAGTCTACCGACCTCCCAGCTTCTTCCCAGCACAAGGGTCCGGGAACTCGCACAAGATCTAAAGTGCAAAAGAATGATGACCCAGACCTTATGAAGCTGAAAGAGAACATGGCTATAATGAGGAGTTAGCTGGTGGAAGCTGAAAGCTTTCTGAAGTCTCTCTGATCTCTGTGCTGGCGGTCTATTTCTCTGCTTTCCTTCCAGCTGCTTTTTTGCTTTTTGTCTTGTAATTTTTAATGCTTTTTCTGGGTTTTGACCCTCTGCTGATTGATCCCCTTCTTGGGATAATCTGTTGTATGCTGGGGCTTTAATAGTCTTTCCTTCCTTTGTTTTGTTAAAGGGTTTCGGGGCTCCCTTCAAAACCTGCTTTTACTGTAATCAAAAACTTAAGCAAAGAGTAGATAGACTAATAATTAACTGATTTAATTATTAGCTATACTAGACTACTCTAACAGACTCTTCTTTGTCCATCTAGAAAATCATCCATTCTTTTTGTACTTTCTTCAAATCTCTTGATCATATCATTGTGTTGTTGCTGCTTTATTACTTTATGCTTCAGTATTTTATTTTCTTCTCTTAGCTCACCAATAGCTTCTAGATTTCCATTCAGATCTATGTTTATTTGGTTTGCCTCCTGACTCATAAGGATAATCTGATTGGTGATCTCATGATGATGTTCAGTAAGTCTTTGTATTTCTAACTCTTTCTCTTGTAGATTTTCTTTGATCTTCCTCCTATCATCAATAGCTAATATTCTTTCTTGCTCAGTTTGTCTATCATTATTCATAACCTTTAAATCATTCTTACCATCTGTGTCTCTTGACTAATTTGCAGTATCTTTACTTGCTCTGTCAAATGTTGATTAGTTTCATTTATACTTGCAATGCTTCCTTCAGATGTGTCTGATGTATTACTAGATGTAGATCCTGAAGACTCAAATAAATCGGGTATCTCTTCTTCATGATAGTTTGTTTTATTATAGAGAGACACCATAACCTTTCTTTCATCCAAAAGTTGTCTCATCTTGATTCTAGCTTCTTTATATTGCTCATAAAAGATCTGTATCTCTAACTTATGATTCTCAATACTCTTGTCTAGCTTATACCTATCCATTGTATGATCTTTTCTCTTAAGTATTTAAACTTTTTCAAATAAGAGATCTATCTCTGATACCAATTTTTGGAAATAATAGAATGGTGTGTACTGAGAGGGGAGGGGTGAATCAACACCCTTAAAACTTTTATCACGTAACCTTTATCCTTTAGTAATCAATTTCTTGTATTACCAACCATATGTGCTATTCTATCTTTGTGTATGTTATATCAATTCATAAACTTAATTTGCATGTAAACATTCATGAAATGTATTGACACATGACACAAGATTTGGTAATGAAAAAAAACCCTGTTAGAAGGTAAAAAAATGCGGTGGGGATGAGACCCAAAAAAAACTTCACTATCTGCAGAAAGGAAGGGGTCAGTTAAGGCTTACAAGTTGATCACTTCTGATGATCTTACCTTGTTAGGAGTAACATGTAGAGACTGGTTAAGGTCTACTCTGTTAAGAGCTTTAGCAACACTATTTAGTGTGCACTCAGTTAAGAGATTTACAAAGGATTTTTAAATCCACCTTCTCAAATGATTTCTTCTATTTGCTACACTTTTTAGAATGTAGTCAAAAATATTCATTGACCTGAGTATATACAATCTAGAATTGTTGATTATAGATCCATTAAATATTACATGAATATAATGTATCACCTATAGTGACTGATCAATACCTTTGTTCTGCTTGGTATCCTTGAATCTTGTTCATTATAACTGATTTCATCTTTTGTTGTTCTTCTACATAAAACTTTGTCTCTAATCCATAGAAGTGTATGCGGCTACAATCATCATCACATGCATATGTTTTGATTGATTACACAGCTATTTATATAATGAGTTTTACCTAAATGAGTTTCACGCATAACAATGATAACTCTATGATCAAAGGTTTACAAATTGAGCTTGATCTCCTAGTTTGCATGTTTACAATCAGTTAGAATGATTAAAATAATTACAATTCATTTCTTGTCCCTCAAGAAATGGATTTAAAGCTAATAAAAAAGCCAAATATAAAATACAAGTGTTTTTTCTGATGTGGAAGTCAAATCCACATTTATCAGGATTATAAATGTCTCTCAGTAGACTAGTGCTCAGGTTTCTCTGTAGTCTACCTATCGGTTTCCTCTGTGAATTGTCTATCAGGTTGCTTTGTCAGGTTACTCTATCAGTTTATACTATTGGGTTCCACTTCAACATTTTTGGGTTACACTTATAAACTGTGTTGGTTGTTTACATAGTAACCTGCACTGTCGGGTTACACTAAACCTGTGTAAATACTATATTTTCTCAAAGGATGCCATGTCACACTTAAAGCGTAAATTATTGAAATTCGAATGGAAAATAAGGTCAAAATATACACAGTCTAATCAACCAAATTAGTTTAATCAAGAAATAAATTCCACAAGATTTCAACCTACATGTCAAAATAATCAAGTACAATAAGAATAATTTATTTACATAAAGACGTCCAACTCATGCATGTCGCAAGTCATCACATAACCAAAAGAACATTGCATAGATTACATTAAGAAGGTTGACCCACATGTTGAAAATTTTTTCAAGTACAAAGTACAAAAGAATAATTTATTTCCTTAACTATTATAGACAATGTGATTTGGATGCCGACCTGCACGCCAGACATCAAATACCATCTTAGAACCTTGTATTCAACAAAAGATAACAAGATTATGAAAATTAGTATATAAAACCAAATCAATTATACCTTGGACCTTTGTCCATCTGTATATCCATGTCTCCTAAGCCATCTAACATGTATCAATCCGCTATCTTGAGACGGGAGTGTGGCGCAGGTGCTTTTACCACCCAACCATAGAGTGGTTAGCTCCCTCGGGGTTCTTCCTGATACGAAGAACACACCGACCCTGCCCGACAAGCCTAGAAACTGACACTGAAGGGTTGGATGCAACTGATGCAACTGTGAACATAACTACCAACACATATGTCTAAATGTAGTACAAACACGGATGTTGCAGAGGGATGAATCAAAAACCAGCATAGAATAAAGTACATGTGCACAACGCTTTGGCCAAAGAAAT
>MU225193.1:3829874-3876624 GCA_018584345.1 Thuja plicata | reverse complement strand
ATAATCAATAGTCCACTGAGAATCATGTTCAAAACAATGTGCTAATTCCTGAAATTTGGCTAAGTCTGAAATTTCCTAAAAACCCTCAAAATCTAGAATCTTTATCTTAACTCCTATGAAGCTGAAACCACTCTTAAACATCCTGGAAGTATATACATAAAATCTAACTTAAGTATAAGAAAGGAAGAGTATGTAACTTGTACTTAAATGTTACATTAAGAAAGAAAGGAATTGAATTTTTTATTAAAGTAGATTGAGTGCAATTAAAATTGACTACTCATCTACTTTTCTTCTACATCTAGTAACACTCTTTCATTCAATTTGAATGTAGTAACTTCACTTCACGTGCTCAGCCTTATGCACATATTTTTTTTATATGAAAACTTCTTATGACCATTTTAAACGTGAACCCATTTTAGCTAAGAATGAAGATGGTGATAATGTTGTTCCCTCTATTACTCATTTTCCCTCTCTCTGTGTTGCCTCTTCCTTGCTCGATTGGTCTCCCAATCACACCTTCTGCAATTGGACTGGAATTACCTGCTCCCCTCGTGGATAGCATCTGGTTTCTTTGAATCTCATAGGTATGGGATTCTAAAGAATGGTAGACATATTTCTGCTAAATTTCTCCACTTGCAAGATGAATATGCTCACCAAAGTTTCAGCAAAGAATGTAATACATTAGAGAGAGTTCGGCACCAAAATATAATTAAAATCATTTCAGCGTGTTCAAACCTTGATTTTAAAGCCTTAATTCTTCCATTCATGTCAAATGGAAGTTTAGAGACATGGTTGCATCTTCTTGAAGGGGGTAGATGTAGATTAAATATGAGTGATCGAATTAGGATACCAACGGAGATAGCAGGAGGAATGACATACCTTCACCACTATTGCTTTGTTCAAGTAATTCATTTTGATCTCAAGCCTAGCAATGTCCTATTAGATGATCATATGACCACATGTATAGCAGATTTTGGCCTTTCCAATCTTATTTTTGGAAATTCTATGGATTCTTTGTCCTCTACAAATGCACTTAAAGGATCTATTGGCTATATTTCACCAGGTACATATTTCTCACTAATGCTCTATCTATTTTAGTAGAGTATTTTATTGTTTATCTGATTAACCATCCAATGTTTCAAATGATATAGGAGTAAATTATTCTTGTTTATTTGTTGTTATAGAGTATGGAATCAGTGCAAATCTTACTACAAAAATAGATGTATACAGTGATGGAATTTTAGTTTTAGAGTTGCTGACAAGGAAGAGACCAACAGATGATGTGTTCAGTGAAGGAAACAGTTTACAAAAATGGATAGAAATGCATTTTCCTAATAGAATTTCAGATGTGGATGATTGCCTTCTCATAGATGCTCATGAATCAGAGACATCAATAGTAATGGAGTGTCTTACTCGGTTTATACAAATTGGGTTGTTATGCACAAGGGGGTCACCTCAAGAGTGACCTGATATGGTTGAGGTGGTTGATAGATTAAACACAATCAGAGGTTCATTTCTTGGTACCCCCCAAACCTTTCAATTACCAATAGATATCTCACCTTTCATTAATAATGAAAGAAATACAATGAACTTGGGAAATATGGGAAGTTTGTCTACATCTACATCCTAAGCCAAAATAATGTTTCTTGCTTTATTTCTTTGGCGAGTCTAAATAATTGAGATATTCTAATGTATTATTCTAGAAAGGTATAGTATAATTTGAGTAGATCAATAATGTTCAAATTGTACTTGCTATATGATATAGTATATTGTGACCAATTTAGAGTTTCAAATTTGAAGTTGTGACTGCAAAAGAGATGTGGATGTGGTGTATTTTGGACATATCAATCATTTTCATACATAATTAAATATATTTATTAATGGAAAGAAAAATCTCATAAAAGAGATATATGGTTTTTATTATTATTGAATATAAAATATTTTTTACTCTGACTTTTATATTTTGGAGTTATGAATGTTATTTAAAATTTAGTTTATATTATATTAATTTTTCAATGTTGAATAGTTGTAAAAGTATAGTATTTTTCTTACCTTTATTTATAAACAAACATTTAAAAATCTTGCCATGTAAAAATCTCATCCTTGCAACCAAAAGAAATTTGAATAAAATTTGATAAAATTTTAAAAATAAAGTGTTTCATCTTTTTTAATAAATCACAATGATGACATTATTTTTCCATTAGTATGCAAAGAAAACCATCAGTGACATCTACACTGAAAGACAGGATAAGAGCAAACCAACAGAACAGTTCAAAGTGTAAACAATAGACACAATGCGAAGTGAAGACCGAAATTGCTAAAAGGAACCTGACAAGGAACTACCCGACAATGGAACCCGACAAGCTAAGCACAATGCAAACCAACGAGTAGAAAAGAAAGGAACCCGAAAAAAGAAGGGAACCCGGCGAACAGACTTTCTATGCAAACCGAGCATCAGACACCGAAAGTCAGTTACATCCCAGAAAAAGTGGATCTGACTTCCACGTCAGATAAAACAATTGTATTCTATTTATAGAGTCTTGATTTATTTTAAAACCATTACTTAAGGGACAAGGAACTTTATTGTAAGTGTTTTAATTAGTCTAACTGATTTAAAACACGCAGACTAGGAGATCAAGGTAAAGTTGTAAACATGTGATCATAGACTTAAGTTTATTTTATGTGAAACTAAATTAGGTCAATCTATCTTATAAATAGATGTTGTAATCATTATTTATCAAGTATGAGAGTATGAATGTAGCCAACAAGAACATCTATGGATCAGATTGAGATTTTCAAGAAGCAGGTGAATTTGGTTATCAAGAACCAAGAATAGAGGCTACCGAGCAATAGAGGTATTATTCAATCACATTAGGTGATAAATTTATACATGTAATCTTGAATGGATTTGTAATCAGCAGTATTAGATTGCATACACTCAGGTCAATGAATAATTTTCTTATATTCTATCAAGTGAAGAAAAGTGTAAAAATCCTTTCAAGGAAGGTGGATTTAACATTCCAATTGTAAATCTCTTAACTAAGTGCACACTAAATAGTGTTGCTAAAGCTCTTACCAAAGTAGACTTTAATAGGTCTCCACAAATACTACTAACAGGGTAGATCATCAGAGGTGATCAAAATTGTAACCCTTAACTGGCATCTTCCAATCTATAGATAGTGAAGAATTGGTGGGCATCATCCCCACCGCAGTTTTTACCTTCTTACAAAGGTTTTATGTGTTATCATATCTTGTGTTATGTGTCAGTTACTTTCATGAATGTTTCTATGAATGTTCACATGTTTGTTAATTTTGAGAATTGATAAATCTTACACCAAGATAGTATAGAACAGATAGTTGGTTATACAATTGAATACAAAATGGATAAAGGTTAAAAGATATAAAAGTTTTAGAGGTAATGATTCACCCATCCCCTCTCAGTACATACTTCCTATTAATTCCAAGAATTGGTATTAGAGCTAGATCTCTTATTTGGAAAGCTTAAAGGCTTAAGAGAAAAGATCATACAATGGAGAAGTATAGACTTGACAAGAGTATTGAGAATCAGAAGCTATAAATTCAGATCTTCTATGAGCAGTACAAAGAAGCAAGAATCAAGATGAGATAGTTGTTAGATGAAAGAAAGATTATGGCATCTCATTGTAATGAGATAGATTACCAAATGGAAGAGATACCAAATCTATTTGAGTCTTCAAGATCTACTACAAGCAAAGAATCAGATACATCAGAATAAAGCATCACAATCCTAAATGAAATCAATCAACATCTCGATGGACAAGTGAAATCTTTGCAAATTGGTCAAGAGACATAGATGGTAAGAATGATTGATGTAATGAAAAATTCTAGAAAAGTTGATCAAGAGAGAACACTAGTTATTGACGATAGAAGAAAGATTACAGAAAAGCTACAAGAAAAATAGTCTAAAATACAGAAACTTACAAAACATCATCATGAGATTACAAATCAGATTATTCTTATGAGTCAAGAGGCAAATAGAATGAATGTTGAACTCATTGAAAGAATAGAATCTATCAGTTATCTAACGGAATAAAATGAAAAGATGAAACAAGAACTCAGAATTCAGCAACAGCATAATGAGATAATCAAAAGAGATGAAGAAAGCAATAAAATAATGGATGATTTTCTTGATGGGAAACAAAGAGTCAACAACAACACTGGTCTAGGCTATACCGAGAATGGAGAATCACCCAATCAAACTAATCCAAAGAATGTAATGCAAATCCAAGACCAAGAATGCTGACATGCAATCACTGTGGAAAGCAAGGACACTCATCAAATGTACGCAGGAGAAAAATGAAAGGTATTCCTAACCCCACATCTTCATTCATAGGATTCTATTATAAATGTAACAAGAAAGGACATAAATCATATGAATGTAAGTCTAAGATGAAACAACCAAAGAAGGAAACCTACATGGACAAATAATGTCCTACTTGCAAAATGCATGGGCACACTACCCTTGAATGCTGGAAGAAGAAAAAGTAAGCATGGAAGCCTAAAGGTCAAGAAACTTCCTATCAAATGAAAAGACTCGGTAACCAGTATGTATGAGATTACAATACATGGACTAATTGTATAGCATATGGAATATTTGGTCACATTGCTGCAAAAACTGTATGAGACAGTGGACAAGAAAGTCTAGAGGTTGGACCAACCCCGGAATGGCATGTTTACACTGTCATAAAGTTGGTCATCTTAAGAAAGACTATAGAGACCAAATGACAGAGACCGGTATCTTTTCCAATGGAAACACCATTGAAAACATCAGGAAGATGAGAAACACAGTGTGGAGGAAAGATACAAACAATGATGAAGTTGGACCGAGCAATGCAATCAGTGACACCCTATCCAATGGATCTGGTGACATCACCACCCTCACATAAGCAGAACAAGTAAGTATGGAACTGCATTACACCAAGTTATATTTTACATCAGTTCCATAATATATTGATGAAATGCCAAATTAGTATTTAAGTAAAGATGCATCATGGTATTACTTGTTAAAATCTATGAAAACTAATTCATCGAGAAATACATACCGAAATACATCGGTATACATTCAAATTTGTATTGTCTGCACTTACCAAGAATCATCGATTAACATGTAAAAGCTAAAGTTACTAATGTAAATTGAAATCCGTTTGTAATCAAGCAAGTTGAAAAGTTGTCTTCGCCATACACTGAAACTCTTCAATAAAAGGAAAGTTAAAAAGGACTGCTCAAAGCATCATGTTGTCACCAAAAGAGAAGTTAATGTCTTGAACTGATGAATCCATCTTCACACACTGAGGAGTGGTTGAGCATTAGTGACTTGACTTAGGGAAAAAACTATATAAAAGGTGATGGAAGGGTTTCATTTCTCATTAGTGATTTGAGCGAAGCGACCAAAGTGAAACCAGAGCTAGAAGTGACAACATTGCAGAGCAACTCCAACCTAATTTATTGCACTCCTAATAGATCATGTACAACTATAGATTTTAAAAGTAAGTACCAGTATAAACTGATAACTCTGTTCATCATTTACAAGAAATCCCTAATTTCAGAAACAATGACCACAACACCAAGAACTACTAAACTGAAAAGTATCAAGAAGGATAAGGTCAAACTTATCAAGAACAGTGCATGTGAGGAACCACATTATAGTATATTCCCTGAGGTTTCATCTCAACCTAATAATGCTAGAGCATTCTCATGAAAACCAGCTAGGTTTTTTCTTTTCAAAGATGTGCGAGCATACATTCACTACAAGATTGCAGAAATTGGTGACCTGGAGGTTGAACAAGCCTTCAAGAAGCTATGTAATAATTATGGAACTATTAAATATGACCACAAGAAGATCAAAGTAAAAGGGCTCACAAATGCCCTATTGTTCCCAAAAGTGTTTAAAACTGAGTGGATTCGGTCAGTACTAAGAAGGATCCACAACCACAAGTTATGGTTGGATGACCCTAAACCAATAACCTGAGATGTTATTCATGCAGTCATCGGTTATCCAGTAACCAAAAAATTAATGGCATTGAAGCACCTGAACAAGGCTTAAATTGAGAAGAATACAGGGGCTACATGGGATGGAAGAGGATTGAGAGTGTCCACCATCAACGATGATGACATGAAATTTGAAGCATGTGTTCTAGGATACAAGTTCTTTCAAGCTAGCAGATTGAACAGCATAGCATCTAGAGCAGTGGATACAACATATAAGATTGTAAAGAAAGGAACTCAATTGGATCTATCAGAACTTCTATTCAAGAAGTTAGAAGAGAACCTAAAGACAATCAGGTATGAAAAATCAAACTCATGTAAGTTTGGTTCACTTATTATGTGCATTTTATTTTACTTCCAAGATCCTTTCCATCAATAGGAGATGTAAAATGGGATACAAATAGACCACTCACCATACAGATCAATGAGTTTATAAAATCATTGGGAGACAATTTTGAGACAGTTATGGGTGATTACTTTACTGGATTCAAGGAGAGAATGGAGAAAATAGTAAGGATCCCTGAGCAATTAATTAAGAAATTCAATAATGATATATGTTTCATGGTAGACACATACTTCACATATATCAAACCTATTATACCAAGGACAGCATGGTTATAACCACTTGACTATGAAGTGAACATAGATCAAGCATCCAATGCAATTGATGCATTGATAAATGAACCCTTAAATAAAACACAACCCAAGTTTGGCACTTATGAAGAAGTAAAAAATAGAATCAAAACTGGCTTGGTTGTAAAGAAGATAGACAGGAAAAAGAATAAAATGGTCAAGAAATTGTAGAAAATACTATCGATAACAGAAGAGGAAGAGATTGAGCAGATAGAAGAAACTAAGGGTCAGTCACCCATCAGTGAAGCTGAGGAGAGTGACTCAGAATCAACAAATTTAGATACACCATTACCTCCAACAGCTAAGAATCCAAGGACTACAACTGCAATAAGGACAAGGAGTCAAATAGCCAAGGATGCAAGTCCTTCACCATTGAAGAAAGGTCGGATAAGGCCTACAAGAGGAAAATTGAAACACAGAAAAAAGGGACAACAAAGAGAAGAAGGTTGATCAGAACTAAGGAGGATATAGATGACACCCAATAAGATGAGGGTGTAGAAGCTGAGAAGAGTAAAATTCTAGAGAACATTGATGAAATATGTGAATCTATTGCACAAAGAGGAGGCCTAACCGACACAAAGATTAGGAAATGGCTAACACTAGAGCCCAAGCACCAGAATAAGGTAGAAGAGGCAGTGATGAAGGAAATGATAAACTTTAAATATTTTACAATGCAATTTGATGATAAGATACCCAAGGAGCTGAACAAAAGAGTATCTGCAAGATGGTCATATGCATTGAAGAATGAGAAAGAGATAAGGGAAAGGGTACTTATTTCTCTCATGCCTCCCAAGTCCAAAATAGAGGACATAGAAGAAATGTTATAGAAACATGTACAAAAGTTCTCACCAAAGTTACGAGCATATAAAGTTCTACAGGGCAAGCTAATAGAACTTGAAAGGGAAAGCAATAAGAAATGGAGTAAGATACTCAGCATACCTTTTCAAGAGGCAAGCCTAGACAAATATTTACCTCAGACCAATGAAAATCAAAGAAATGACACTCAGGCTACTCCAGAGCACATTACTATCAATGATGAAGATGTCACAACAACTAAACTAGACAAGGAAGAAAACAAGAACATGGATTTGGTAGATAAAAAATGGCCAGATACAAATGTGGAAAAAACATTTATTGACATAACCGATGACCCTACCGATGAGATTAAGGCAGATGAGGATGTTACTATTGCAGCAGATCAACAAAAGGAACAAGATACATCTGTTGACACTGCATAGGTATACACACCAGGATAGATTACATTATTGATACATGCTATCAATATAATCTCAGAAAAGGATAAGTCACCTGACAAAGATTCAAGCATTCCCAAGGATGCAGGGGATGAAGGGAAGAAAGACAAAATTGATGACCAAAATGTCATCAAAGACACTCAAAATGTAACCGATACTGACAAGGTTGCAAAAGGAGATTCAAAGCAAACAAATGGAAACAATAATGAAAAGGATGCATAGAAAAGGTAAGATGAAGTACATAAGGATACTGATGAAGGAGTTAAACCAAAAGATGACACTCCTGAGGAAACCAAAAATGTTGCTACAAATAATGTCAAGGTTGATGTGGAGATGTCCACTCAAAACCAACAAGATGACACTAAGGCATAGCAACAAAAAGAGAAAAAACCTCCAATCACTTCATCCAGCACATTAGACAAAGCCGACAAGCTGGCTATGGTTCTACATTCAAGTGCAGAAGAAGAAGAAGAAGAAGAAGAAGAAGAAGAAGAAGAAGAAGAAGAAGTCACTCTATATGAGATAATTGAAATACCTAAGTGTGACCCAACTACATTATACTATGAATCAATAAAAGAGTATGGTAATATATGCCAAAGGAAGGCACTACAGGAGAAGCTAAGAAAGGAGCACAGAGACTCCATGGTACTAGAGACAACTAGGGACATCTTGAATTAGATTGTACCCAATGTTGATGTTGATCACAATAAACATATCCTTGATCAACTAGCCACTCTCACTGAGGCCATCACAATGTAGAATGTTGATGCAAAAAAGGCAATTGAGGAGAGATAAGAGCATAAATATGAGTACAAACTTATTGAAAAGATCAGCCAAGAAGTGGCAAAAATCAAGGTAAAGATTTCATAATTAGAAAGTGAATTAGATCCAATAATTGTTGAAACTATTTCCTTGATACAACAATTGAGCACACTTGATAAATTCACTAAGGAGCATAGTGATAAAATAGAAAAGTTAGATTTTGATCTAGCTACAAGTGCTAAAGGCTTAACCACTGATGAAAAAGCAATAAAGTTGCATTATGAGAAAATTGTTGAGATCAAAAGGTTAAGACATGAACTGTGGGAAGAAGAATCACAATTTAGGGAAGAGGTCACCAAGCTCCAGGCTCAACTTATACCAAGTCTTACACTGCTTCAATAGCATATCAGTTCAGCAAGGCAACTGATAGCCACCCCCGAGATGTCTTTAGCAGATAGCATCTACGATATGCATGCAAGGATCACACTCAAGAACATGGCTCTAGACAACCCAAAGGAAAAATGGGAGAAGATGATGGAGGAAATGAAGTCCTCACATTCTCATATTTTTTATAAGCTATAGGTATACACATTTTCCCTTACTATCAAAAAAGGGGGAAAATAATGATATGTACAGTATAACTTAAAGAGGGAAACTATACAGGTACAAAAAGAACAAAAAAAGGGGAAAATAATGATATGATATAATATATACAGCACAAGGTGAAAAGGAAAAAAGTATCATGTACATACACTTATACTATACTGGCATATGCATAGGGGGGGTCATGAAATGACTAAGGAATATATATGGTGTACATAATAAACACTTTGTTAGTATTTTTCACATATCACTTTTTGATACTAATGTCAAAGGGGGGGATTGCTGACATTATTTTTCCATTAGTATGCAAAGAAAAACATCAGTGACATCTACACCAAAAGAGAGGATAAGAGAAAACCAAAAGTACAATTCAAAGTGTAAACAAAAGACACAATGCAAGGTGAACACCAAAATTGCTAAGAGGAACCCGACAAGGAACAAACCTATAGTGGAACTCGATAAGCTAAGCACAATGCAAACTGACAAGGAAAAAAAAGGAACCCGACAAAAGAAGGGACCCGAAGAACAAAATTTCTATGCAAACCGAGCATCAGACAATGAAAGTGAGTTACATCCTGAAAATAGTTGATCTGACTTCCACGTCAGATAAAACAAGTGCATTCTATTTATAGAGTATTGATTTTTTTTAAACCATTACTTAAGGGACAAGGAACTTTATTGTAAGTGTTTTAATCAGTCTAACTAATTTAAAACATGCAGAATAGGAGATCAAGGTAAAGTTGTAAACCTGTGATCATAGAGTTAAGTTTGTTTTACGTGAAACTATATTAGGTCAATCTATCTTATAAATAGATGTTATAATAATTCTTTATCAAGTATGAGAAGATGAATGTAGCCAACGAGCACATATATGGATCAGACTAAGAGTTTCAAGAAGCATAACAAAAAAAGGTGAATTTGGTTATCAAGAACCAAGAATAGAGGCAAAGTGTATTATTCAAAGAAATATTAGATTGCATACACTCGGGTCAATGAATAATCTGCTTACATTCTAACAAGTGAAGCAAAGTGTAAAAATCCTTTCAAGGAAGGTGGATTTAACAATCCAATTGTAAATCTCTTAACCGAATGCACACTAAATAGTGTTGCTAAAGCTCTTAACAGAGTAGACTTTAACAGGTCTCCACAGATACTCCTAATAGGGTAGATCATCAGAAGTGATCAAAATTTTAAGCCTTAGCCAGCCCCTTCCAATCTGCAGATAGTGAATAATTTGTGGGTGCCATCGCCACCGTATTTTTTACCTTCTTACATAGGTTTTCTACGCTATCATATCTTATGTTATGTGTCAATTAATTTCATGAATTTTTCTATGAATGTTCACATGTTTGTTAAGTTTATGAATTGATAAATCTTACACCAAGATAGTATAGAACAGATGGTTGGTTATACAATTGATTACACAATGGATAAAGGTTAAAAGATATAAATGTTTTAGAGGTACTGATTCACCCCTCCCCTCTTAGACATACTTCCCATTAATTCCAACATCACAATTGTTAGAAATTAATCTAAAAATTTTATCACATTATAAATTTTCATCTTTTTAATGAAATTTGTAAATTCAACTAGAAAAATATGTCTGGTCGTTACATTTATTAGAAATTAAATAAGACAACTATTTGAAAATTTTCAATCTCTTCATATCTGCCAAAAATATTTTGGAAGCATTGCGCATATAAATTCCATTATTGCATCCATCATAAAAGAATGAAATCCAACTCCTTTATTTAGACTCCAATTGAAGTACACTGGTTGACTAGACAATGTCTTAAAAGATTGAAGAGTTTACCATCAGACCCTTCTAGTTCATAAATAAGATGGTTTTATATCTACATTGTTTAGCAAGCTTTAACATAGTTCCTCATCATTGTATGAGTTATCAAATGTAATATTCCAATAATCCTATTTTTCGTTGTCATTGACTAATCTAGCAGCACATAAGGAGCAATTTTATCATGTCACCTAAAAATTCTAGTGATCAAGTTGGAATTCATTGGAATACTATGAGAAATATTTAAAGGTAATACATCAAAACCATTCTTTCATTAAATATTTACTCTCTAAGGATTATATCTTTTCATCTAGATAATGAATGCTTTGGATGAAAATCCTAGAAAACTAGTTTTCTTTGGCCTTTGTGGTGTGGTCTCCCTATCATTATAATACCTTGTGTCTAGCACTAAATCAATGCTTACCCTATGTTCTATTTTGTTATTTTACAATTTTTATTTCTAGATTCATCTTTTTCACTTGAATTCACCCTTATGTAATGTTTACTTCTACTCTTCTACTCACTTAGTTCACTTGTACACCTTCTCATCATTTTTCAACGATGTGAAGATATGATGTATTTAACAATATCGTTTAAGGTTCACCATGGTGTTTTAATGAAATGTGTTACCCTAGGTTAACCCATATAAATAAATTTAAAAGACTATCTAGAAATCAATCAAGTCTCATAAATTATGCAAAACAAATATCTATAAATATACTATTATTTACTGCTCCTTTAATATTTTAGAATGAGAGAGGGATTATTCATTCCAAACTTGTATAGAAGTTATGTAGTTATCCATCTTCATGCAAGAAAATAGCATGCCATGGACACGTTAAATTTAATTTGGATTTTGAAAAGGAAACCTCAATATTTAGTTTAGATTTTGAAAAGGCAAGGTATAAGTCACTGATTGTAGAAATCATCCTATGTGGAGAAACCACCAGATCTAGGTGGATATAAACTATATTAGGATGCCTAGTGTTGGAAACAATAGGTATTGAGGGGGTTGAATCAGGACTAATAAAACTTTTAAACTTTCATCTGATACCCTTAAACTATAACAAAAGAAACTTCTAACTATGATGCTTAAATGTGTAAGTTTAAGCTTAAAGTGCAATGAAAAAGTTAACAACACATTCACACTCATAACACTTTACATTTTTTATCGTGGAAACCCTTTGTTAGAGGGAAAAACCACGATGGGGATGACACCCACAATCTTCTCATTTTAGTAGAAAAGAGTGCTCTATTAGGAGCTTACAACCTATCACTTTCTGGGTGACTCACCCTTTTATGAGTGACTAATACCTTGTTAGAAGTATCCTAAGTTCTATTATAGACTACCTTGTTAAAGTTTTTAATCCCACTATTATAGTGTTCATCCAGTTAAAGGATTTACAATAAATTCCTACTAAAGACTACCCAGTTAAAGGATTTAACTTGTTGAAACTATTAGGAATACAATAATAAATTGACCTATGATATGCATTCCTGAATGCTAATCAGATTATTTGATGCTCTTTTCTTTTCTCTAACTCAGCTTTTGTATCTTATCAGATTATAGCTTTGGAATCACTTTCCATAATCTTAGTTTTACAATTGGTCTTCAACTCTGTCTAACAACAATAATAACCTACTTAACTTCTCTTAACAATGGAATGTTACCTTATATTATTTTTTCCTACAATTGAAAAATGTATTTAGGGTTTAATGATTCCCTCTAAAATTGCTTTTGCAATCTCAACTAGCTCGAATAAACTTGAAATCCTTACTGTGTCAGCCATATCAAATATCAAGTTGTTATTCCCAATGAGAAATATTTATCTAATATTATTGGTTAGAATATATCTTAGATTCATGATCAGATCTATACACAACTACAAAAGATTTGTCTTATTCAATGCTTTAGACTATGTACTACATTTTTCATGTTTTCCAGACTCAATGAATCATGCACTGTCACAACTGATTTATCCAAGTAATCAAAAGTGTGCAATAGCCTTCACTTCTACCTATTCATTGAAATGACTAGTTGATGATATTTGTCCTTTGCCTTTATTGATGTGAACTAAGTGGTGCAGTCACAATCCTTAGTGTACATGTTATCTTTACATCTTCTTATGTACCGATAGTGTGCTTTGCCTTCTTTAACTGATATGTCCTCTACCTATTCTGATGTTCACCTATTACCAATTGTACTTAAATTCTAGTTACCGATTGTATATCCTTCATATTGATTGGAATACTTTTTATTCATGCAAAAAACTTTCTTTCCTGTGCATATCGATTTCCAGCAATGACAACCATACTCATCAATGTCATCTATCAGTGTTTTGATATCAACATTCTCCCCCTTTGGCATTGATGGAAAAAAATTGTTTACAAAAAAAGTAAAGAATACCTCTATTTGCCTTTTGATCTATATATACTCCCCATTTTAATCTACACATATACTCCCCCTTTTTTATAATAATGCCAAAAATTGTGATCAAAAGATGTAAATACAAAGGTGTACAAACTCTACAAATATTCAAATATACCCTTGAAATTTACCTTGGCAGTGGCAAGAGAATGCTCCCATGATTCTTTTAGTGCAGTCAAGGAAATGTTATGATCGTTTAGTCTCGAAGCTAGATCCTCCATACTATCAATTGTACTCATATCTAGAGTACTAACCAATACTTCATCTTTCTTCATATAGGCTTGGATAATATCCATATGTGGAGTTAGAGATCCTTGAAGTTATAGTAATTGCATTCTCATCATATCCTCCTTTGCTTTGATTTCCATTTCTTTTTGAGTTATTGATTGAAATTTTTCTTTATGCTCCATCATGGAATTTCTCATTGGGTCTAATTCAGTGACAAGTGTAGTCAACTCCTTTTCCAGTGCTTCCTTCTTTATCATGATCTGTGTACTAAAGTTGGACAAAATAGATATCTCAGTGAAGATTTTTCCAGCTTTAAGTAATGATTCCTTGATTTCTATGGCTAATTCAAATAATGAAACTTTCTCAAGTGCAATATTCTACAGTAGCTTCTCCATCATTTCCTTTTCCAATCTCTTCTCTACTCTTTTTATTATCGCTTCTTCCATTTCATGGTCCAAACTGGTGATTGCATCAACCTATCTGTTGAGTTGATCAATCAGAGATGATTCATTATCAATATCTACATCAATTACTATATTATAAAGTATATAAATGATTCTCCTTAGTACTTTTTCTTTGTACTTTTTCTTATCTTTCACAACCTTTTCTTTTAGAATTTGTGAAAATAAAAGCAGTTCCTTTGGCTTCAATTTGGAAAAGTATTTCTTCATAATATTAAATTTTAAATTATCTTCTTCCTCTTCTTCTTCATATTATATTCTCTCATATTTCTTCTTCTCAATGGTATCTATTGTGTTAGTTTGAGATTCACTAGGGGTTTTATCTTTTTGTGTCTCAACTCCATCTTTAGTGCATTTCTCACATGTACCAGTGTTACCTGTTTCCTTTTCTATCTCTTTAGATTTTTATTGATCTTTATGATGCTCATGTTTTTTCTCTTGACTACCTTCTCCTTGATATGTATCCTTTTCTTGATTAGTAGTGACATTTGGTTGATCAATAGTCTTAACAACTTGTTATATATCCTTACTATATTTTTCCTTTTCAATTAAATCACCATTGGTCTTAGCAGGGTTAGCATCAAGTGGAGACTGAAGTGGAATATCTTCATCTTCACTTCCAATCATAGGAGAGCTAGGATGATCAATGATATCCTCAATTATAACATCATCATCTGAATCTTTTGCTAGGTCAATATGAGTAATCATACCTAGAGTTATTCCTAACACATCTCCTATTAACTTGTTCATAGTGAAAGTGTCATCTACTTGAGATGTACCATTTGTATCTGTTACCTATGGTGGTTGAATGTTGAATATCCTTTTCCATATCATCACTACCTCATCTTCAAATTCTTTCTCATTTCCAGCTTGAATATTTGGAGTTCTATGTCCAATACTGAATTTGTTCTTATATTTCTCAAGTGCTTCATCTATTTCCTTTACAATCAAATGATTTACTATGTAGGTAATTTTCCTCTCTCTTACCTCCTTTTGATTTTCAAGTGTAGATTGCCATTTGATATTGACCACTTCATAAAGTTCATCAACAATATTGCTCTTAATTTCATTCGGTGTTGTGGTGAATCTTTGAAAGTGAAATACAATAGAATCTTTAATAGTTTTCTTATCCTCATCAGATAACTTAGAGAATTTTAAATTGGTGATGTGACCTATCACTCCATGCTCTCTTATTTCTTTTGTAATTTCAGGTGCAGCCCTAGGGATATTACTTTGTCTTTCCAGACTTTCCTAAGTTGGTAAATTCCTTCTCAGAATCAGTTTTCTCACTATCTACATCTGTTTTCTTCTTTTTTTTTCTGGGAGAAATATTTGGCTAACCTCTTATTTTTATCTTTACATATGTCCTTGTCTTGATAGGTTTAAATTCCTGACGTGGTGTTGGTTCAAAATATTTACATTCAACACCCTTCTCCATACTAGACTCTTCTACCAATGGTAGCTCTGGGGAATTATTTTGTGTGTTAGTCTACTTCCTTTTTATTTTAGCATAGGCATCTAGAATCCTCTTTATTCTTTTACTTATTGAGCTACTACCTTCACCAGTAACAAACTTTTCTTCCAACTGGCTCATAATCTTCTTTTCTCCCTTCTCTATTCTTGGCTTTTTGAGATATAATGTTATTCTTTCATAGGCTTATGCATAAGTGTCATGCATCTTTGTTTTCTTATTAACCAGTAGCTTCAATAAAGCTTCAATGTTTAGGGTTAAAATATTTTCATCAGTCTCATATCCCATTTCAGGTATCCATGAGACTCTTGGTTCTACCGCTTGTATCTTACAAGTATCAGTATCGACTAGAAAACAAGCAATGTCTCTCTACTTCCCCATAATATGTGGAGGTATCCTATACCTTTCATGCATTATGTCCTAGAATTATTTAAAGTAGCCCCACATAAAATTGTTTATATTGTCTCTTGTTTCACTTATGTACTCATTACTTTGGTATAATGTTGGTTTATCAATTTTCCAAGTTACCGTTCATTTTCTAGGGAAAAAATTTTGCACATAAAAGAACATACATACCAAAAGTGATCCAAAATTTAGTGGTTTCTTCTTGTCCATCTGAATCCTCTTCAAGTTTACCAAAATTTGTGATCTCACCATCTCAGCTAGGTCATATCTAGTTCCCTCTTTCACTGTCTGGTAAGCGGTGTGAAAAGCACCACCTGGCACACTATTCAACTGACTTGACTGGTAGACTTTATAACCAATAATCATTGCATAAAATTGAATCTCTTGATCTTCAATTTCATCTATCATAATTTCTCTATGGTCTTTATTTGACTTTGTGATTTGTACAACCGTCTTCATGTATATTTTCCTTAGGGTGTAGGGTTCCTTGTCCAGTGAGAAACCTGTTATCAGATGAATCAACTCCTTAGTGATTTTGATTGGTTCCTAAAGCCATATGAATTGGTCATGAGAGAGACTCAAGTCATATCGTATCCATTCTTCTTTGAATATTTCTGGTAGGTCCAAAATGTGTGTCAAACCCTTCATTTGAAGATGTTTGAATTCATCTTTAAGTTCACCATTGTTGCACATTTTCAAATATTCCCTCTAAATTTTCTCATTGCCCATTTCAACAATATTGCAATGTATGAAATTTATTACATATTCTATCTATAGAACACAAGGTGGAATTAGGGATAGGGTGTTGTAATAATGAAAGGGTGTGTACTAAGAGGGGAGGGGTGAATCAGTAACCTTAAAACTTTTATCAATTAACCTTAGTAATATTTTCTTGCATTACCGATCATTGTTGCTTTTCTACTTTATGTATGCAATATCATAGCATAAATGTAAATGCATGTAAAAAACATAGAAATATTCATGAAACTCTATTACACATAACACAAGAATTGATAACACACAAAACCCATGTTAGAAGGTAAAAATTGCGGTGGCGATGAAACCCACAAAGCTTCACTATCTGTAGAATGGAAGGTGTTGGTTAAGGCTACAGGTTGTGATCACTTCTGATGATCTTACCCTATTAGCAGTAACATGTTAGACTTGTTAAGTCTACTTTTTTAAGATATTTCAGGAATATAATGTATGTGTGCACTTGGTTAAGAGATTTACAATAAGACTGTTAAGTCCACCTTCTTGAAGGATTTCTTTTGTTTGCTAGAATTTTTAGAGATTAGACAAAAATATAGATGACCTGATAGCTTGCAATCTTGAATTTTTTATTAAAGATCCATTAAGCTCACAAAATATATGTATCACCTATTGTGATGGATAATACCTTTATTTTTCTCGATAGCCTTGAATCTAGTTCTTCATAACTGAATTCTTCTTTATCTGTTCTTTTGCATGAAACTCTCTAACTAATCTATAGATGTCCTTCTGCAGATAAAATCATCATGTTCTTGATTGATTACACATCTATATATAATGTATTGACCTAATTAGGTTTCACACTTTTCTAGAATAACTCTAAGATCAAAGGTTTACAACTTGACCTTGATCTCCTAGTTTGCATGAATACAATCAGTTAAACTAATTAAATCCATCAATTACACTTTTCTTAATCCTCAAGAAATGGTTGTCCATCTAAGAAAAAAGATAATTTAAAGACTAAAGTGCTTTAGTTTATGTGTAGTTTAGATCCAATTTTCTCAGTGTTAAAACTATCTCTTGGTTAGACTGGTGCTTGGTGATGTCTCTGCTCAGTTATGTCTTTGTAGACTAATGCTCGGTTATATCTCTACTCAGTGTACTAAGAATTTTGGTGACCATTGTGTTTGGTGAACACTACACTTAGTTATCATTGCTACTCGGTGAATTTTGACACTTGGTGAATGTTGACCGACCAAAACTATCTGCTTGAATACTAATGAAAACATCTGATCCTTTAAGGATTATCATAGGGCACTAGTTTTGTTAACTTTGTCTTCCTTCAAAAAGTGTATCTTATGTTCAGGTTCCACCTCCTTTGTTATCTCTATGAATGTAGGTGTAGAAATCATTGATTTCATAGTGATACAATAGATTTCTTCTTTGTATCTCAATCACACCAAATTCCTTCACAATTTATCACCGCTCTGCTTAATGTCTCTTTTTGGGCCTTCAAATTCTTAGCACAAATCTCTATAAGTGATTAGCTCGATTAGATCTCACAATTGATCACATAATGAAAACTCTCTCTACCCCTATAAATGCTCTCTAAAATGCAAGGTAAATAATATATAGGTTTTTCCTTTAATTTATTTACCCAACAAGTTAATTAATGGCTAGTAAAAGCATTAAATGTAGTTTATCAAAATTATTCTACCGATTACATCTCCCACTGGTTACTACCAAAAGTAGCCTTTATACATGACCCTTTTATAAATTTTAAGAATGAGTGATTCATAATAATTTATTACCATTAGTACACCTTATTATACAAATAGATATTTATTCTCATCATTATAAGGGATCGGTTAGATATATCAATGAAATTTAGTCCCTAAGAAAAACTTAGTTGCTTAGTTTGAGGATGAATCCTGTGAGCCAGAGGATGTAGGGTTTCATGTCGATTCATTGGAATCTTCCTTAATTTCTTCCTTCTTCACCCATGTCTTTTTCATCTCATTCCTCACTTCTTCAACATTGATAGTCTTTTTACCTTTCTCATCTTCATTTCTTGGTGACTGGTTCCTATATCTACAATTTCATGCAAGATGTCCAATCTTATGACAATGAAAACATGTCATACCTATTGTGTTCCAAGGTCCACCATTACCTCTATGATTCCTCAATCGACATTTCATATCCATGTGTCCATAGTTTCCACAAATAGTACATGTGAGATACATGTTTCCTTCTCTTCTTAGAACACTCGCTGGTTTGTTAGGTGGTCTTGGTGATGGTACTCTTGATCAGCAATGTTCTGCCTTGTGTCCATAATTGTTACATGTATAATAGTAGCCATTGAAATTTCCTTCAAATGATTTACTAAAGGTCCTTGATCTAAACTCATAAGCTTGATGACCATACTTATTGCAATTATAACAATAACCATCAAAATGAGTAGTTCTTGGAACATTTACCAGTTTTCTCCTACAAACATTAGCAGTATGACTAGGATATTCATAATTGTAGAAAGTGGGTTTAGTAGGCTTCTTACCTTGTGGACTTGTATACACCTTAGGATTCTTTGATTGTTCCTTAGCGACAGACTTGGATGATTCTCCTTTCTCAAATTTGTTGTCACTGGTATATCCTAGGCCAAAGGTATCTCTAGGCCACCTTTGAATCTTCAATTGTTCATCAATTTTATGCATGCTTAGTTCATATTTCTTGAGATTTTCATTTGTCTCTCTCTCCATCTTCAATTCCTTCTTTATTTGTTCATTCTTGTTTTTTAGTATTTCATTCTCAGCACACATTCGCAAGTTCTCATCACTGGTTTCACTTAGCCATTCATTCAATTCATGGTTCTCATTTATTAAAATCTGAAGTATGATATCTTTTTCTTTTATCATATTTTCAGCATTCTTATTTATGATTTCAATAGTTATGTTGCATCCTCAATAGTTCTCATGCCTTCAAGCACTTCACACATCCTTGTGGCTTGATTTTCTTGTTCTCTCTTTATCTTGGTTACTTCATCAGTCACAGACTTGTTCTTTTCCATCAAATCTACTATGGATGCCTTAGATTCCTCAGAGTTAACACTTACCTCATTTAGTTCATCAATGATGTCCAAAATTTCTCTTAGTTGTTCAGACAATTATTTTCTTTTTGCCAAAGAAGTTCTCAGTTTCTTCTTCAATTCTTCAGTCATATCATTGGCTTCCTCCAACTATTTCTCATACCTATTCCTATAGCTTTCCATCTCCATAGATCTACTCCCCAATTTGTCAAACTTTCCTCTAGAGAGTCAGGATTTGATACTAATTATTGGAAACAATAGGTAATGAGAGGGGGGGTGAATCAGGACTAATGAAACTTTTAAACTTCCATCTGATACCCTTAAACTATAACAACAAAAGAAACTTCTAATCTATGATGCATAAATCTGAAAGTGTAAGATTAAAGTGTAATGAAAAAATTAACAACACATTCACACTCATTAAACTTTAGATTTTTTATCATGGAAACCCTTAGTTAGAAGGAAAAACCACAATGGGGATGACACCCACATTCTTCTCACTGCAGTAGAAAAGAGTGCTCTGTTAGGAGATTACAACCTGACACTTTCTAGGTGAATTACCCTATTATGAGTGATCAATTCCTTGTTATAATTATCCTAAGTCCTATTATAGACTACCTTGTTAAAGGTTTCAATCCCACTATTATAGTGTTCACCCAGTTAAGGGATTTACAATAAAGTCCTACTCAAGACTACCTAGTTAAGGGATTTACCTTGTTGAAACTATTAGGAATACAACATAAAATTGACCTTTGATATGCACTCCTGAATGCTAAATAGATCCTTTTATGCTTTTTTCTTTTCTCTAACTTAGCTTTTGTATCTTCTTAGAAAATAGATTTACAATCGCTTTCCACAATCTTACTTTTGCAAATATTCTTCATCTATGTCTAACAACAATAAAAACCTCAACAACTTCTCTTAATATAAACATGTTACCTTATATCCTTTTTGCCTTCAATTGAAAAACCTAATTAGGGTTTTTTGATTCCCTCAAAGATTGCTTTTACAATCTCAACTAACTCGAATAAGCTTGAAATCCTTACCGCATTGGCCATATCAAACCTCAAGTTGTTATTCCCAATGAGAAATATTTCTCCAATATTATTGGTGAGAATATATCTTGGATTCATGATTAGATCTATACACAACTACCAAATATTTGTCTTATTCAATTCTTTAGACTATGTACTACATTTTTCATGTTGTCTAGATTCAATGAATTATGCACCGTCACAACTGATTTATCCAAGTAATCAAATTGTACAATAGCCTTCACTTCTACCTGTTCATGGAACTACCCGGTTGATTATATTTGTCCTTTTCCTTTACCGATGTGAACTAAGTGGTGCAGTCACAGTCCTTAGTGTACTTGTTATCTTTACATCTTCCTATGTATAGATAGTGTACTTTTCCTTCTTTGACCGATTTGTCCTCTACCTATTCGCATCTTCACCTGTTACCAATTGTACTTAACTTTCAGTTACCAATTGTATATCCTTCATACTGGTTGGAATACCCTTATGTTTATACACAAAACTTTCTTTCATGTGCATATAGATTTCCAACAATGACAACCATACTCATCAATGTCATCTATGAGTATTATGATATCAACACCTAGGTATACATGAATAGGCATAATAAATATAATTGATAGATGAATGTATCAAAGTATGCACATATATAGTTAATATGGGACCTAAATTTAAAGGAAGAGGTATGTACATAATATAAGATAGCTAAAAGACAAACAAGCCAACCTTTACAAAATACTTTACTATAAATGTAGAAATAGACATTTCATCATAATAAATTAAAAAACTAAATAAAAATTAACATCAAATCACCTAGCTGAAGCGGTTTCTACCCACCATGGGTTATTTCTTGTCTTAAAATTAATTTATAAATAGGTCTAGATTAAAGAAGGCTATAATAATATAATAAAATTCATTAAAAAGGTTTAAAAAACTATTTGATCCATTGAGAATTGGATAAATGAACTAACAAATATTATAAACACCTATGACAATGTATACATATCTCATATTTTTAGGGAAGTTCATGGGGTTTCTTAATCTATTGCCAATATTGGAGTCTATAGTAATCATAAGTTGGAGTGTTGAAGTGGTGTTATCTTGCCAAAACAAGCCAAAGAATTTATTTCATATGACAAGAAGCACACTCAGGTTGTGAGATTTACTTCTCATAATGATGTATGATATTTTCCTTCCTTTACACCTCATAATCTACACACTTTGTGGGTAATTTGACTATTATTTTTGGTATAGAGAAGCATAGTTAACAATTATAGCATGGTGGAACCCAGGTTGAGTGGTTGAGGGTGGTCTAATTAGAGACATGTATAGACAGAGGGTCTTCACCAAAGGGATAATATAAAATGGGGAAAAAAGGGGGCAATATATTTCCTAAATAGGGGGGAGGGAGTTTTCTTGGGAGGGGGGTGGGGGTTTATATAGGAAAAAATCATNGGGGGGTTTATATAGGAAAAAATCATACAAGGGGTAGTGGGTGGGTATTAGAGGGGGTGACAAAAAAGGAGTTTGGGGAAATGTTTTTTGAAAAAATGGGGATTCTTTAGTATGCCACGAATGCATGTGTTATGATTCACATTTACTAAGTGAATCCCCCGTGCATATGGAAAAACCCTATTAGCTTATATGTTAACTTGGGGTTAGAAATTGCCCATGTGGTAGAGGTGGCAGTGACTTTCCATAATATTGAGTTGGCAATTAACTGGATGGTTATAAAATAATTATCATTAAAGGGCATGTCCTCAAGGTAATCATAATGCTGACGAGAGGAATTAAACCAGGATGGGAAATGAGTGATTTAATTATGAAATGTTAAGGATTATCAAACATGCTAGATAGTATTAGATGTCAACACACCTATTGTGAAGACAATGAGACCTCTGATAGGTTGGTGACCATTGGTAAATTTATTGACTCAATTCAAATCTGGTTTGTAGCCCAATATTTACCTTAACAAGAACATGTGTAGATTGAATAAGATATTTCCACACTTGTCAAAGGATGTGCATTCCTGATAAGGAATTAATTATGATGAAAAGCAATTATTATCCAATGGTTAAGAGATTTAATGATATTTTCTAAGTTTTCTCTTAGTATTTTTTCATGCCTTGTTGCCTTCTATGTGAAGAAATTTTACAACAAATCTAGGGGAGGGCACCTTATTCAGACATAATCAGAGAACTGTGGGGAGTATAAGAAAAAAAATATCCTTTGGCCTATTTTATAAGTTATTCATGTCGATAATTATATTGAGGGAATGAAGGGATTAAAGTTGGAACTTTCTAATAATTTTGTGAAGTCTTTGGACCAATGAAAGGTTAATATTGGAAGTGTCTCCTTTGTGGTCTTAATGAAATTGATTATGGCTACTGCTAGTTTGGTTGTGGAAGGTTAGGTCATTCCCAAAAATTCTAACATGGATTACAAATAGGACCTAAAGAAATTCCTTGGCCCAGGAAAAAATATTTCTTGTCTACAAAATGGACTCAACCATGAAGAACTTCCTCATGAATGGAAAGATGTGTCTCTTGTGTTGATCAAGTTTATCAACCTTGAAGGCAGGTTCAAACGCTTCCACTCTCATCTTTTTCCCATGCTGAATTACTTTCGGCATAATATAAATCTCAATTTTCATTTTTGGGTTCTTTCTTCCATGTCTCACTTTTTCATGAAGTCCAAAAATAGTGAGGTCCCTCCTCTTCATAATTTTTTATCCTCCATTTATATAATTTTTATATAGGCCCTAAAAATCCACATTTGATTGTGGATTTAAGTAACCCTGTGATAGTACTAAGGATTCCTCACATATTTCAATTTCTCCTCATCATATCTCCACTAGGTTTAATCCCATGAGTAAATACAAGCCTAAATATTTAGGCAAAGATAAATAATTGGAAAGTTTAGTTGTTGTTTATGAGGATTCTTCCTCCTCCTAGTCAACTAGGTCAGAATGGACTCAAGATAATACCCATGTTAAACCTTCTAGGCAGGATCACAATCATGCTTCCTCTATTTATATTAAGCATTCATATCACGATGATACCAATATCCCTCTAAATGTTTCCCCTTCCAGCTCCCATAACCCCTCCTCCACTGATGAACTTCAAGATTATCCTTAGATAATGAATAAAGTTGACAAGCTATGAATCCTTTACAACTACCATAATTCCATAATCAAGTGACTAATTTGTTAACTTCACATAGCTATAAATAAGATTAATAGGAATGAATCTATTATAGAGGTTGAATCTAAAGTGGGGGATTGGTCATGTACCAATACAGATAACAGTGTTTGGGAGGTTGTCGATGATCTAGCGCAAAAATTATATAATTGGAAAATCATGGAAGAACAAATTAGTGAACTAAAGGTTCTCATTCCCTTAGATGAATAAAAAAATAGATTCATTAGGCTTTGGAAAGTGTAAAAGAAAACCAAAACTAGGTCAACAAAAATTTGGCAAATGTGGTCAATTTCAGTAAATAGATGATGGACAAAAAACATTCTTCCTTAAACACTCTCTAGGAGGAGATATAATATAGGAAGGCTAAACAAAGGAAGCACAAGGAAAATATAGGAATCTCATTAGCTAGTGAAAGAGGGCCCTTCTAATTATTTGGTTTGACACCATCCCAAAAAAAAATCCTTTTTAAATACTCTTAAGGAGCACAATGAGGCTTGGAAGGAAATTAATCTCTTGTCTATTTAATTTCATGTGTTAGTTGGTGTTGTACTTTCATTATTTTTTTAGTGGTTCTTTTTCTATTTTTTTTGTGGTTATGTTGGTTGAATTTACTTCTCGTGAATTCTTTTTGAACTATTTAAGGACTTGATGTTATTTTTTCTTTGTTGGGTTTGGGCCCTTTCCTAATTGATCTAATTAGAACAATTTTAGGATGTCTAGTAGGATCGGAAGCTCAATGAAGGTTAAAGATTGTACCATGGGAGGAGACATGAATAGATTGGATTTATTCACTTGTGAAGAGGTGAAGAAAAATAACATGATTTGGCAAGTTTTTTTATAAAGGTGTGATTATACCCTACATGAAACAACTCCATGGTTTTGACCATATCTTGTCGATAATATTTGTTCAAGGATGGAAGGATGGGAAGGTTAAAGTGTATGGATAAAATTTTGACATTAGGGAGGATTTGATAGAAAAAGTGACTAGTCTTTCCATGAAAGGAAATAATTTTTTCAATAACCAAGAATGCTCTAATGTAGAGGTCCATAATTTCATGAAAGGAAAATTGGTAGAATGTCTAGTGAAGTAATCAAATGGTGGTTACAAGTGGAACTCCCTCAAACCTCTATGGATGATGGTCCTTGACGTAATTATTTATTACTTTAGTCTAGATGGTCATTATATAGTTGTTTATGGGCATAAGTTTTCTCTTCTTAACCACTTCAAATATAAGATATAATTATTTTTCCTTCTATGTCCTATCTTCATTTAGGTTAGGTATTAAACATCATTTAAAGAACCCTATGGACCATATCTTGCACAAAGGGTTAATTATGCTAATAATGTAATATTTTTACCTTTTCTAAAGGGAATGATAAGATCCTCTCATTATTGGTAACTTAGATAATGTCAACTATAAATCAGAGGAAGATGGATAAGATAGTCTCTATTTTGAGGAGGCTATATGGAAAATAGAAGATGAATATGACCCCATTTTTTTCTATTATGAGAGAAAAGTAAAGAAGGCATGGAAGAAGGAAGCCAAAAATGAAAAAGTTCCCTATTTACTCTATTTCTGGAGAAAGTGATAAAAATAGTCATAGGTGTTTAGAAGACTTTCTACCTACTACTAATAGAGAAGGAAATGCCTTGTTTGCCTGGAGATATGGAGAAATGTTTTTCATTTCTTAAATTTTACAAAGAAAGCCTTAATGATTTGTTAGGCATAGCAAGGAATGTGGTGGAAAATATTTTTAGAATGCACATGTATTTCTTCCATGAATTAAATGAGATCAATATCAAAATTTGACATCTATGAAATAATTTTGAAAACAACCATTCTCAAGGTGACTTATGATTTGAAAAGGATGGAAGAAATGTGGCCTCACTTCAAACTGTGGTCAAATTTATTGAACATATAAAAAAGGACTATCCAGGCACAATTTCCCTTTTGGGTACCACCAACAAAAACATTAATGATAATTTGATTAAAAATTACTTAATTTTAGCTACAAATTCATTAAAAGTGGTGTAGACAACATAAAGGTTATTACTAAGAATTTTAAGAAAATGTAGGAATTTAAAAATACAATTTGTTGATCATTAAGCCTCATAGGAAGTTCAAAAATCAACTTGGAAGAACAAAATATGTGTAAAGGGAGAGAAATGGAGAGAAAAATGCTCCCAAGCCTTAGGGGTGTTATCCAACCCTCTTACCTAACCATAACATGATCGAGTTTGTAACTATTTCAAAACCCATTCAGGTTATCTAAGACTAAGACAATCTTTCCTACTTATTCATAACGCAATCAGGTTTCTAAGCACTAAAAATGTGATCTCATTATCTATAACTAGAAATGCATTGTGTATAATTCAGGATTTTCATATGTTTTTAGTTGTGCACAACGTGATCATGTTTCGTAGAACTAAAAACATATGCATGCAAACTTAATCTACATTACAATATTGGGTAATGATTTTTTGGAGGAAGCAATTCCTCCCAAAATTTGCGAAGCGGGGGGATTTAGTCAGGTACTTTTGACAGAAAGTACCCAAAAGTTTTGATTGCAAGTAACTTAATTTTGATCGAAACTAAGTTCTTACTATTTTGTTGGGGTTTTAAGTAGATAGAAATTGTTGTTATGTTGGGTGTTGCAGGAAATAGAAGGGAAAGAAGCCAAGTACCCTTGGTGGATAGCGTGTAGAAGATTATTAAAAACACTTTTATATTTGTATGAATAGTGTATAGATTATTGTAATTTTGGGGAAAGATATCTTGTTTAATTTTCTATAAAAAGGGGTATGCCCCTGATATTTCTATGTATGATCTGAACTTTGTCCCGGGCTAGACTAGAGGTTTTCTTTATCTGTTCTTTCCTAACAGTGTCCGCAGTGAATAGAATTTTATGTACTGAAACTTATGATTAATAAAATTATCATGGCTTTGGCCTTTGCCTATCAAACAAAAAATATTAAGAGACTAATATTAATATTTATTTAATAATATTACTTTTAGATTTTTGCATGTTGTAATTATATTTGAGTTTTAGTAATTATTAAATAGATTAATTTATACGTGGTAGATTTTATAAATTAGTCTATGAGAGTTTTAATTTACATTTTTTCTTAGAGATTTAATTATAAAGTTATTAGTAATTTTCTTGGTTAAAATAATTTTTATAATGCTAATTATAAATTGGTTTATCACTATGTTTTGTTGATTCTTCTAGAAATTGAGTTGTATCATGCAATGATGTGTTTCTAGGTGACTATTAAAATGGATTTTTTACTCCTTTTTTAATGGATCTGTATTATTTTTGGTATCTCTTGGGACTAGTTGACCCTTAGGATGTTGTACCAGGGCTTGTTGGTATTTTATTGCTAGTTGTTTATGTATGATTATTTTTGGGTGTTTGAGATTAGTTGTTCAATCTTTTTACCAAACCTGGTCTTTTTGAATTCTTGTTATGTGACCTTCTAAGAGTACGTTATGTTATTATGGTTAATAGAGAATCAATAGTTCATGTATGGGCAACCAGTTTTTGAGACTTATGTATGTATTAATGATTTATGAGCTTAGGGGAGGTTAAATAGGTGCATTTTAGGGGAGTGGATTACAATAGGGGTTCAAGGCCCAAAGAGACTAGATCCAGGGTAACCTATTTTAAGTTATTAACAAGTGGCAATTTAATAATAAAACTTGGGGTTAACATTAAATACAAGATTGTTCATAATGCCTCACTCATGCTTTGAGTGCTTGTATAGACTAAGGATGAGAATGGGATGATACCTAGAGAGTGGGTATGATTAGATTCCTCACCTTCATGAGAGGGTATTCTAGTTCTGCATGAGTCATATTGAGGGTCTGGAGTCCAGAGTGACCAGTCTAGAGTAACTCAAGTGATTGACCATGTGATGACACTCCCATATTATGTAGCCCAAGTCTCCTCCGTAGGTGTTTCTTTACCTTTGATGGTTGTGTTTTGACATTTATCTTTTTGGTTTCAATAGTTGGTTCATGTTGGTTTTCTTGGTTAATTTATGTATGCTCTTTATTTTCAGATGGTGTACCCTTGTGTTGACCTTTGATCTCCAGTGTGTCTTGGTCTTTCCTATCCTTATACTTCTTTATTTGTTCTTGTTTTGTACCTATGTGTGTGGGTCTGATGTTATCTCCTTAGCACAGTGAGAGTGGACCTTTGGTTCCACGAGGTCGGGTGGTAGTGATTCTTTAACCATTTGAGATTTAATGCTCTTGATCTTTCTTGGATGATCCTTATTATAGTTGTTCTTTCTTCCTTATTATTCTTTTGGAGACTTGTTCAGTTTCATGATTTGTACTTGTACCATATCTATATATTAGTTAACATCCATTCAGATGATGTATTGTATTGTTGTTCATTAGTGCATACCCTATGACTTGTGCAGTGGATGTTGATTCATTTATGTATACCTTGGGTATCAATTTTATATGTGATCTTATTATATAAGATGAATATTGTGGTTCAGTTGATGTATCTTGTATGTTAGTTCTTTATAGTTGTTCTTCGTAGATTAGTTTTCTTAAGTAATTCTACATCAAGGAACCCTCGAGATTTGTTATTTTTGTTTGAGTTATGAGTATGTTGTGTTTTATTATATTTCTTCCGTGTTGTTATCATTATTATTTGTAGACATTTTAAATAAAATTATCTTGCTAACTTAGTTGCATCTTTATTTTAGATTATCTTGGTTCCCTAGCGGGGCATTACACTTGGTATTAAAGCCCATGTTTCTACACTGGGAACTCTGGGAATTTTTACGCCCATTAGGTGTCTTATATTTTAAACTTGAAGCCAAATATATGATGACATAGGTTTTTCCATTAAAGAGAAAATATTTTTTATGAACCATTAGTTACACTACACTGAAAGACATGTTTCAGTTCAGACCGAAAGTACTAAGTAAAGAGAAACCTGACAACACAAGTTTTACAGTGTAAACCAAAAGTGCAAACCAAAGATGATACAGAGGAACCCGACAAGAAGGTTACACTATAAACCGAAAGATAAAAAATAGAGGAACCCAATAGAGCAAGGGAACCTGACAGACAATTCAACACAGGAACACCAAAAGACAGTCAAACTAATTTTAGAGAAAACCAAACATCATACATCGAAATTCAGTTATATCCCAAGAAAAGTGGATCTGACTTCAATGTCAGATAAAATAGTTATGCTTCATATTTAGAGTTTACATTTTTTTTAAACCATTTCTTGGGGAACAAGAAACATAATTGTAATTGTTTTAATCAATCTAACTGATTAAAAACATGCAAACTAGGAGATCAAGGTCAAGTTGTAAACTTTTGATCATAGAGTTAAGTTTGTAATACGTGAAACTAAAAAGGTCAAATCTATTGTATAAATAGATGTGAAATGATTCATTTGGGAAGGATGAGAGGATGATTATAGCCAATGAGCATATCTATGATCAGATAGAGTTTCAAGAAGTAAAACAACAAAAGATGAATTTGGTTATCAAGAACCAAGAACCAAGACTACTGAGTAACAAAGGTATTAATCAATCACATTAGGTGATACATTGTACATGTAAACTTTATTGGATTTGTAATCAGCAATTGTAGATTTCATACACTCAGTTCAATGACTATTTTTTCTACATTCTAACAAGTGTAGCAAATAGAAGAAATTATTTCAAGAAAGGTGGATTTAACAATCCTATTATAAATCTCTTAGCTGAGTACACACTACACAATGTTGCTAAAGCTCTTAACAGAGTAGACCTTAACCAGTCTCCACATAATACTTCTAATAGGGTTTTTCTGAATTACCATATCTTGTGTTATGTGTTATTGATTTCATGAATGTTTCTATGAATGTCTACATACAATTAATATTGTGAATTGATCTCACATGCATAAAGAAAGAACAACATATATGATCGGTAAAGCAAAGATTTGATTACATAAGGTTAAAGGTTAATTAACTAAAAGTTTTAGAGGTACTGATTCACCCCTCCCCTCTTAGTACATACTTCCCATTATTTCCAACAATCGGTATCAGGGCTAGATCTGTCATTTTGGAAATTTTACAGGCTTGACAAGAGTATTAAGAATCAGAAGCTTGAAATTCAGATCTTCTTTGAACAACATAATGAATATAGAATCAAAATGAGACAAATGCTAGATGAAAGAAAGATTATGGCATCTCACTATAATAAAATATACTATCAAGAGGAAGAGATACCAGATCTATTTGAGTCTTCAGGATCCACAACTAGCAAAGCATCAGACACATCTAAAGAAAGAATCACAAGTCTGAATGAAATCAATCAACATCTTGCTGGACAAGTGAAATATATGTAAATTGGTCAAGAGACACAGATGCTAAGAATGATTGATGCCATGAACAATGCTAGACAAGCTGAGCAAGAAAGAACACTAGCTATTGATGATAGAAGGAAGATTACCAAAAAGCTACAAGAGAAAGAGTCAGAAATACAAAGACTTACAGAACATCATCATGAGATCAAAAATCAGATTATTCTTATGAGTCAAGAGGCAAACAGAATGAATATAGAACTCATTGAAAGAATAGAAGCTATCCGTGAGATAAGAGAAAATGAAAAGCTTAAACATGAAGTGAGAATTTAGCAACACCATAATGACATGATGAAGAGAGCTAAAGAAAGCACCAAAAGGATGGATGATTTTCTAGATGGGCAAAGGAGAGCCAACAACAACACCAAACTATGATATACCGACAATGGAGAATCACCCAACCAATCTAATCTAAAGAATGTGTAAACAAATCCAAGACCAAGAAAGTTGACATTCAATCACTGTAGAAGACCAGGCCACACATCAAATGTATGCAGGAGTAAAATGAAAGGTATTCCTAAATCCACATCTTCATTCATAGGAATTTTTTATAAATGTAACAAGAAAGGACGTAAATCATATGAATGTAAATCTAAGGTGAAACAACCAAAGAAGGAAACCTACATGCACAAACACTATCCTACTTGAAAAATGCATGGGCACACATCTCTTGAATGTTGGAAGAAGTAAAAGCAAGCATGAAAGCCTAAAGATCAAGAAAATTCTTATCAATCAAAAATATTCAGTAACCAATATGTTTGGGATTACAATACATGGGCAAACTGCATAGTATGTGGAAGATTTGGTCACATAGATGCAAACTGTATGACATAATGGACAAGAAAGTCTAGGAGTTGGACTAATCCCAGAATGGCATGTCTACACTATCATAAAGTTGGTCATCTAAAGAAATACAGCAGAGACCAAATGACAGAGACCAGCACCTTTGCCAATGGAAACACCATTGAAGACTTTAGGAAGATGAGAAACAAAATGTGGAGGAAAGCTACAAACACTTATGAATCCGGACCGAGCAAAGAAATTTTTGACACCTTATCCAATGGATCTGATGACATCACCATCCCCACCTAAGTAGAACAAGTAAGTATGGAACTGTATTATACCAAGTTATATTTTGCATTAGTTCCATTATATATAGTTAAAATACCAAATTAGCATGATTGAAGATGCACTATGGTATTACTTGTTATAATTCTATGAATTCAATCTCATCGGTCAATACAGACCAAAATGCATTGGTTTTCATACAAAGCTAAGTTGTCTATACTTACCGATAATCCTCGGTTAACACATAAAGGCTAAATTGCTAGTGTAGATCGAGATTCATTGGTAGTCATGTGAGTTGACAAAGTTGTCTTTGCCATACACCAAAATCCGTTAGTGAACATAACAAGTTGACAGCTTCCCCAAAGCATCGCGCTCTCATTAAGAATGTCATTGTGTATCACTTGATGACTCTATCTTCACACAATGAGAAGTGGTTGAGCATTAATGACTTGACTTAGGTCAAAGTCTATAAATAGATTATGGAAGGGTTTCATTATTCACACAGCGACTAGAGTGAAGAAATGGAGCAAAACCTGAGCATGAATCTACCCAATTACAAAGTGCATACAACTCAACTCCTTGCACTCCAAATAGATTCCTAATAGCTACAGAGGTTGAAGTAAGTAACAATAATCACCGAGAACTTTGTTTTCATTCACAAAAAAAGCCCTAAATTTCAGAAATGATGGCAACTACATCAAGAACCTCCAAGCTCAATAATGATAAGAAGAATAAGGTTAACATAATCAATTATTCAACCTATGAGGAACCTCATTACAAGATATATCTCAAGGTTACTTCACAACCCAACAATGCTGGTGTCTTCTCTAGTATACCAGCTAGGGTTTTGCTTGTCAAAGACGTGCGAGCATATATACACTGCAAGATAGCAGAAATAGGAGATCTGGAAGTTGATAAAGATTTCAAGAAGATTTGCAATGATGATGGCACTATCAAGGAAGAGCATAAGCACATTAAGGTAAAAGGGCTCACAAATGCCCTATGGTTCTTGAAGGATTTCAAGACCGAATGGATTTGGTTAGTACTAAGCAGGATACATGACCAAAAATTATGGTTGGATGAGCCTAAACCAATAACCAGGGATGTTATACATGTTGTTACTGGTTATCCCATAACCGATAAAGTAAAGGCATTGAGGCACTACCTAAAGCTAGCATTGAGAAGAGTATGGGAGAAGCATGGGATGGAAGAGGACTAAAGGTATCCACCATCACATATGATGAAATGAAATTTGGAGCATGTGTCTTAGGATACAAGTTCCTTTAGGCTAGAAGGATGAACAGTATTACATTCGGAGTAGTGGATACAACATAAAATATTGTCAAGAAGGGACTGCAGTTGGATCTGTCAGAACTTTTGCTAAGACAATTGGGTGAGAACATGAAGACAATAAGGATTGCAAAGTCCAACTCGTGTAAGTTTGGTTCACTCATCATGTGCATATTCTTCTATTTCCAAGAATCTTTCCCATCTATAGGAAATGTCAAATGGGACACTACAAGACCAGTGACCATACAGATTAGTAATTTCATCAAATCACTAGGAGACAATTTTGAATCAGTCATGGATAAATACTTTGTTGGATTCAAAGAAAGAATGTAGAAGAGAGTAATGATTCCAAAATAGTTAGTAGAAAAATTCAAGATTGACATATTTTTTATGGTAGACACTGACTACACCTGCATCATGCCAAATGTACCAAGAATAGCATTGCTAGCTCTACTTGACAGTGAGGTGAACATAGATCAAGCATCAAATGATATTGAGGCATTGATAAATGAACCATTAGACAAATCACAACCTAAGTTTGGAACTTATGAGGAAGACAAGGAAAGGATAAAAACTAGCTTAGTTGTGAAAAAGATTGATAGGAAGAAAGATAAGATGGTTAAGAACTTGAAGAAAAATCTATCAATGAATGAAGAGGAAACTGAAGAGAAAGAAGAAGTTGAGGGTCAGTCACCCATCGTTGAAGCTAAAAAGGAGAGTGACTCAGAATCCATAGAGTCAGATACACCACTACCTCTACCAGCAAAGAAACCTAGGACTACTGGTACATCTAGGACCAAGAGTTAGACAGCAAAGGATGTAAGTCCTTCACTAATCAAGAAAGGTCAAGTAAGTGTAGACCTGATGGAAAGACATATTGTCAATTAGTGTCAAAACACTAGTCATTCAGTATTACCCGAGTATACAGAGTTAGCTGAGTAAACAATGTCACCCAAGTGTTCAGCATCACCTGAGTGTTCAGTATCACCCGAGTGACAGTTTATCACCCGAGTAGTCTCTTGGACCCGAGTGACAGTTTGAAGCCAACTTTGCATATATTGTTATTTATATATTTGTTTATTGCAAGCCGACTCACAAATTTATTTGTTGGATAAATATATATATGTAAGAAATTTTTTTATCCAATATGGATGAAGAATATGTATACAGTATGAATGTATAATCAAAAGATGATATGATTACGCGAACGACAGTTTGAGTTGAGTGAAGAAGTGCTCAGGACAGCAGAGACTTATCTATCATATTTAGGTGATCAGTTATATTTCAAAGGATCTTATTCAGCAATCATAGTTACACAGAGCAAATCAGCAACCGGTTCATTCTCATAGGTGGATTAGAAAAATCCTTTAACAAGGTGGACCTAACATTCCTTTATTTAAATCTCTTAAGAGAGTTGCATTACTTATTGTATTGTACAAAATCCTTTAACAAGGTGGACCTAACAGTCTTTTCTATGCTCCTAACAGGGCAAACCATTAGAAGTGGTCATTGTAAGCTTTAGCAGGCTAAATGTATACTGCAATACTAAAGCTTGAGTGTATCATCCCCACCCCAGTTTTACTTTCTTTTGGAAGGTTTTTTGGTAACCAAATATTGTTTTATGTGTTGTATATGGTTCTTTACTTTCAAGTTATATGCATGCAAACAAATAAGATAATCTAATTACGGACTAAAAGGATTAATTTTTATTGATTCCTGATTCACCCNATTCCCCCCCCCCCCCCCCCCCTCTCAGTCATTGGGCACATCATATAATTCCAACAATTGGTATCAGAGTAGTGGTTCTCTTATCATAATTTTTATAGCTTGAGAAAAGATCACAGGATATGGAAACATACAGACTAGAGAAATCCATTGAGAATGAAAAGATAAATCTTGAAATGGTCATGGATTAGATCATAATACTTAAGGAGAAGCTCTCTCTTTCCCTAAATAGAAGAAAATAATTAGCAGTGCAGATGAATGACAAGAACTATATAGAAGAAAGAATAAAAGAACTTTGCAAAGATAGGAACTCAGAAGAAGCTTATGCATCCATTGAAGACTTTCTTGCAAAGAATCTCAATTTACATAAAGAAGTCAAAAAGTTGAAAAGAGAATAGGAAGTTCACTCAATCAGAATGTGTGAAGTCATGGAACCAAAGAACAAAGCAAAAGATGATAGGAATATAGCACAAGAAGATAAAAGAATGTTGAGTACAAGATCAGAGGAAAAAGAAAATGAAATCCAGCACTTATCATTTCAGCAAGCTGATTTGGTAAGTCAACTCAAAAATGCAACACAAGAAGTTGTCAACCTTAGGATAGAAAATGAAAGACTGTAGAATGATCTCAATACTGAAAAGAAAACAAATGAAAGTATGGTGAATTCACAAACTAGAATGGATCAGGAAATAGAACTGATAAATCATGGATAGACTAGATTGGGATATACTGAACAAGGTGAATCCTCACAACAAGGAGCTCAAAGGAACAACAGACCTAAATGAAATCACTGTGGTAAGATAGGGCATACATGAAATAAATGTTGGAGCAATGGAAAGTCAAAATTTAATGGTAAATGCTATAGCTATAACAAACATGGACATAGAGAAAGTGAATGCAAAGAGAAACCTAAGTTTGAAGGGAAATGCTACAAATGCAACAAACAACGTCATAAATCTTCTGAGTGCAGAATTAAGAATTGGAATCCTGCTGAACAACTAGCCAAGGCAATTTTGGTTTGGATTACAATATTTGGTACAAATGTTGTCACTGTGGTGAATATGGACACATTGGTGCAAATTATGTGAAGACTCACTTCAGAAAAAGAGATCCTACTAAGAGATTCTATGTGTGTAAACAACTCAGTCACCTAAGAAAGAACTGTATAAATAGAGAAAAGGTTGATACTAGTTTTGAGAATGATAAAACCAAAGTCTTATAAATCAGAGCTCAAATGAGAAAGAAATGTTAGTAATAACTGAGAGGGGAGGGTGAATCAGTGGCCTCAAACATTTATCCAATTTAATCCACTAATCAATACTTCTCAAATTATTAAGTCCCAACAAGATGCATGCCATTGAAATATTTGAAACAAATAACTATCTGTCGGTTTACCTTTTCTATCTTGTTTCTCTTTGAAATCGATAAGCAGTAAACTGTATTTACCGATACTCAGTAAATATACAGAGTATACCAGTCAATCCATAAATGTATATGTAGAATGTAAAACACTAAAGTAATTTACCATACACACATAACATAAGGATTTTAGTGTGGAAACCCTGTTAAGGGAAAAACCACTGGGATCGGTACCCCAAATTTTCACTCCTCTAAAGTGAGCCCTATTAGGAGCCAACCATGTTAAAGGTTACAAACACAATGTTAAGTGTGACCTTGTTAGAGGATTTTCAATACATAGGTTGTCACTAAGTATCTAGCATCTACGCTACCATCCTTGAATCAGTCTCATGACTGTTAATAGGCTTTATGCAAATCTTACTACCATCCTTGAATCAGCCTCCTTCTTAGACTGTCAATAGGCTTTAGGTAAGATTGGTGCTACTATCATGAGTCAACCTTCTGGTAATCTGTTAGGATATACCTCAATTACAAAAGACTGTTAAGTCCTACTCTGGTAAGAGACTTAATGCTTCAATGGTTAAACTGAAACAAAATGACCTGTTTCTAATGCAACTTAATTACAAATTTTCAGATCTATTTACTTACAATATCTTTCTGATCAATGTATCAATACAATTCATTTATACTCATCTCTTTCTACTCTGTGATGCTATGCTTCTCTGTCCATTGGTGTCTGCAGAATTCTTTAGCTCTCCCTCAGCTTGATTGATCAGGACTGCATGAAGTTAATCCTTCATCAGTTTCTCTATAGCATCTTCTATCAGTTCACTCCCCTGTGTATCTGATTGCTTATCAACCACCACACCATGAGAATGAATTATGCTTGTCTCTTAAATAGACATGATTTCCTTAATTCTAGGTTCTTGATTATTGATTCTTGATTCTTGGCGTGAACAATACTCTAGTCAATTTGATTTATGGCTTTAACTCCTGATCTATCTCATAGTTATCTTCTTGCCAACTATACAAATTATTTTATTTAACTGGTTTTGAATAAAAAAATTAAAACAACCAGTTAAGTCTATTATTTATCTCTACCAACTAGATATTTTGTTGTTTTCTGATCTCTCTATTCTGTCAGTCAAATCTACAGTTCATCACCGGTGACAACTACCAGTTTCGTCGGTGTCACTTCAGTTAGCTTTGGGATCTCCATCCATCGGGCATCATTGGGTCTTTCTCATCAGGAAACACTATTTTAATCTCGGCGGGCATCCTTTGATTCTACTTCATCAGGCAATACTATCTTTTACTCATCGGGCATCACTGTGACTTTTATCTCTATCTTTTACCGATGGTGTGCACTCCGCCAGTGTATTCTGTCACTTGGTGAATACTTGACTTTTATGCATTGCTAAAAGAATAACCTATATTCCATTGGTTCTCTAAAGTCTTTGGCATTACGTATATGACCATATAGATGATATCAAGTTGACATCAATGACAATACAGACCATTAACTGATTTAATGTCTTGTATCATCTTCAACTTAATATAGTCAACCATTTAATCAGTTACATGTCATCAAGAAATGAGTAAGGAAATCCTTAGACAATTCATATCAAAGCAATGAAGGATCTAATGACACCCTAAATAGTGAAATGGGTGGATCCATCATTACAGAATAGGAAGGTAAGGAGATGACTGGAATTGTGCAATAACAAGTCATCCTACATCAGTTCTAAGTAAGCAATATAGTCCATATCCACATATTGATGCATAAGGACATATTGCAGTTCAACCTAATTCAGAATGTTAGTTACACCTGAGTCACTCTATCTCACTCGAGCTAAGTCAGGAAGTGTCAATAACTAGAGAGTTAGTTTCACATGAGCCTCTAAGTGAATCTTGGAGAAACACCCGAGTCATACCAGCTACTATGTCCAGAGAACTTTAATGAAATACTCTAACGGTTGAAAAACTCTTAAATATGAAGGATTGT
Organism: Thuja plicata; assembly: GCA_018584345.1. NCBI lineage: Eukaryota > Viridiplantae > Streptophyta > Pinopsida > Cupressales > Cupressaceae > Thuja > Thuja plicata. Next base: position 3,838,701 of record MU225193.1, on the reverse strand, counting down.
GAAGAGTATTCTTTACAATGCTTTTAGTCTACAAGTCAATTCTGAGCTTTACCAATTTTGTACAAATTCATGATTGAAAGAAGAGTTTAATTATTTTGTTTCAAGCATTATGGCATCCACTTCTAGCAGCAAGGTCAAGAAAGGTTTGGAGATGCTAGTGAGGAATACAATTTGTGATCCTCCCCAATTCAAGCTTCATTCGATAGTTGTAGAGGAAATAGACCTGATGGGAGCTCATTCCCTAATCCCTCTAAGATTTTTTCTATTCAATGACATCTGTAGCTTCTATCACTGCAACATACAGGAGCTTGAAGCTAGTGAGATGAATCAAACATATGAGAATTTATGCATAGACAGGAAACTAGAGCCTGAGCATAAACACCTCAAAACCAAGGGTTTGACACACATCATGCATATGTCAAGGGACTTCCAGAAAAAGTGGATGAGATATGTTCTTAGTCATGTTCACGACATGCAACTATGGCTGGATCATCCTGTGAAGATCACCAAGAAGATAATTCACTGTGTTACTGGGTTCCCTATGCTAGACAAGCCAAAAGCTACCAAAACCCTAAATAGGGATGAACTAGCAGAGTTAACTCTTGCCGAGTGGGATAGCAGAGGCATGATACTCAATGGAAAACTAGAAATGGAGATGAAATTTGGCATTCATGTGATAGCACACAAGACATATAGCTCAAGCAGACCCAACAGTATTGCATGCAAAGCTATTGACCTAGCCTACAAAGTTGTCAAGAAAAATCTGGTATTTCACCTAGCAGAATTGCAACTCATTCAGTTGAGAAAGAATGTGGAGAGCATCCAAGAAATAATGTGGAGAGCATCCAAGTATCAAAAACAAATTCATGTAATTTTGGTTCTCTTCTAATCTGCATACTATTTTATGTTGAGAAGTTCTTTCCCTCCAAAGCAATAGTAGCATGGAAAAAGGATAGACCAATTATCCCTCAAATTAATGATTTCATAGCTGAGATGGGAGATAATTTTGATAGTATCATGGATGGATACTTTGAAATTTTCAAATAAAAAAATGCATAGTAGATATAGGATTCCCAAACAACTAGTTAAGAAGTACAAAGAAGAAATATGTTTTCTAGTTGATTGTGATAAAGTGTATATACAAGCATTAAAGCCTAGGGTTGCATGGGTACAACCCTTTCCATATAAAGTTAATAATGAGGAAACTAAAGATATCATAGAGGCTCTTGTGAATGAACCTATCAATCCATAGGCACCCTACTTTGGAACCTATGAGGAAGCTAAGAGAAGGATATCTCTAGAAATTGAGATTCCTAAGATATTGAAGAGAGGAAGAAAAAGACTTGATACATTCAAGAAGAAGTATGGCCAGACCTCTGACTCTCCTTCAATATCTGAGAGAAAAGAGGAAATATTTAAAATAGAGGAGATTGAGGAAATTGAATTTGAAAAGAAAGAAATTGATGTTAATCCTCCACAGAAGAAGAGGAAGACAACACCTAGACAGAAGAAAGAAAAAGGCACTACTCCTATTGTCACTCTGAGAAGATAAAGGAGAAAAATCATACTAAGTGATGATGAGGAAGATGATGAAGAAGAATAAGATATTGTGGTCTTCACTAAACCCACACCCACACTTGATCAAAAGATCAAAGACCTTAAAGAAGGAAGAGCCATTAGTTCTTTGAAATCACTGAAGTATGCTTCTAGGACAGAAGAAGAAAAGAATAAAATTGAGAAAGTAGTGGTAGAGAAGATGGTAAAGTGGAAATATGATCCTTCTAAGTTGAAGAGTTATATGATAGAAGACTTATTTAATTCAGTCTCTATTCTCTAGAAGAATGCAGTACAAATTGAAAGAGATATAAGGGAAGAGACATTGAAGCAGGTCATGCCTACAATGAAATGAAAAGAAGTGAAAGAGGCCTTAAGCAAATATGAGAATAATCACACCCCCAAATTTAGGGCATTTCAAATATACAATAAGTAGCTCAGTGTGCCACATTAGTGTGGAAATCAATATTTGAGATTATAGAAAGCAATGTGAAGGAAGAAGTACCGAGTTCAGACCCTCCAGCACAAGGAAATGATGACACTCTACCTGAGGTACAGACTATTGAAGAGTCCAACACATAGTAGATTGGAGTTGAGGTAATGGCATCATTATCCCAATCTCACATACATAGTATAGTGACTCTAAGCAAAGACAAGGTTGCAGAATCTACATCAGAATAGACAAAACCTAAGCAACAGGATCCTCTTACACTAAGACATGCACACCCGAGTCAATGAAAGGCAAGGTAAACATTTCTACTTTTGATTCATCAGTTAGTATTGATCCAAAAATTGCTAACATAAAGGTCAATGACCTAATTGGATTGAATACTGATACTAAGGATAAGGTAGATAAAGGTAAGGAAATTGTTCCTTCACCGAGTCCTAAATCAGAGGTAGAAATAACTGATGAGATAGATCTGGATAAAGAGATTTTGATTCCTAATTGGGATCTATCCAACCTATCTGTAGAAAAAATGGACATTTTGGGAGAACTTTGGAATGAAAGGGCATCACAGTAGAAACTCAGAATGGAAAGACAAAGGAACAAAGTACTTAAATATGTAAAAGGCATATTTGTAGATGCTTTGCAAATTGAAGTCAATGAAATTGAATCAATAATGGACCAACTTGTTGACATTGTCCACAAGTTAAACACACACATGAATGGTCAGAAGAGGTTACTTGAGAATGTATAGAAGAAATTTGAGAACAAGGTTCTAGAGAGCATTACAAAGAAGATTGCAATTGACCAAGTGCATCTTACAAAGATTATTAGCACTCTAGAAACCACTGTGAAAAATGTGGTATAACTATTTTTAAAGTTGAGTGACTCCTCCAACTTTACCATGGAAATCAGGAATAAGATAGTAAAGATAGTTGCTGACATGAAGGAAAGTACCAAGCAGTTAGTACTTGACCCGAGCACTAGTTCTTCTCACTTCATGAAAATTAAATATCTTATTGATTTGTAGGCCAAAGTGTTGAGAGAAGAAGCAAGAATTAGAGAATCTCTTACAACCATTTAGAGCCAACTTCTACCATACATGGGTGGAATACAGAAATGTATAGCACATGGTAAAACTCTCATCCATGAAAACAACTTCTCAGTTGTCGAGTTGATGATAGAGCTATCTATAGAACTGTAAGTTGAATTGCACATCTTGAAGGTGCTACAGGATAATTGGGACAACACTCTGTCTTACATTTTGAAGTTACATAGTGATTCTCTATCCTACTTTGCGATAAACCTGTAGATAACTTTCTTTTTTGGCATTTCTGTCAAAAACAAGGGGGAAATATCATTGTATAAGAGGGAGATATCATTGTAAATATAACATGTACGTGAATAGTATAGAAGATATATGTTACAATAACAATTTTGAAAAATAAAAAATCAGAGTCGGTTAGACCTGAGCAGTAGAGAAAGTGTCAAAACCTAAGAAATTTGTAAGGGGGAGTTTTGACATATTAGATATAGAGTTTAATGATAAGTGCTTTTGTCACTAATACCAAAGGGGGAGATTTTAGACCTTATGGAAAGACATATTGTCAATTAGTGTCAAAACCCTTAGTCATTCAATGTTACCCGAGTATACAGATTTACCCAAGTAAACAGTGTCACCCAAGTGTTCAGCATCACCCGAGTGTTTAGCATCGCTTGAGTGATAGTTTATCACTCGAGTATTCTTTTGGACTTGAGTGACAATTTGAAGCCGAATTTGTATATATTTGTGTGTGTGTGTGTGTGTGTGTGTTTATTGCATGCTGACTCACAAAGTCATTTGTTGGATAAAGATATATATGTAAGATAGTTTGTTTATCCAATATGGATAAAGAATATGTATATAGTATGAATGTATAATCAGAAGATGATATGATTATGTGAATGGTAGTTTGAGTTGAGTGAAGAAGTGTTCAGGATAGCAAAGACTTATCTATCACATTTAGGTGATCAGTTATATTTCAAAGGATCTTATTCAGCAATCACAGTTGCATATAGTAGATCATCAACTGGTTCATTCTCACAAGTGGATCATCAAAATCCTTTAACAAGGTGCAGTCCTTTCTTTAAATCTCTTAGAAGAGTTGCATTACTTATTGTATTGTACAAAATCCTTTAACAAGGTGGACCTAATAGTCTTTTCTATGCTCCTAACAGGGTGGACCATTAGAAGTGGTCATTGTAAGCTTTAATAGGCTAAATTTATACTGTAGTATTAAATCTTGTGGGTATCATCCCCACCCTAGTTTTACTTTCTTTTGGAAGGTTTCTAGGTAACCAAATATTGTGTTATGTGTTGTATCTGATTCTTTACTTTCAATTTATATGCATGCAAACAAATAAGCTAATATAATTATGGACTAAAAGGATTAAGTTTTATTGATTCCTGATTCACCCCCCCCCCCCACTCTTAGTCATTGGGCACATCATATAATTCCAACAGTAAGGACCTACAAAAGAAAACCTCAAACAAAACAGACCAAAGCACCAAACAGGAGAAGGATATTAATCCTAACCAAGGAAGATATAGAAGATACTCAGCAAGATGAATCTATCCAAAAAGAAAAGAGTAAGATTCCTAAAACTATTTATGAGGTATGTGCTTCAATTATCAAATCAGGAACAGTCAATGATCACAAGATTAAGAAATGGATAACATTGGATCCCGAGGATCAAAATAAAATAGAAGAGGAATTATCAAAATGATGTGTATATTCAAATGTGTTCCAATACAATTGGTAGATAATATTCCAAAAGAACTTTAGGATAGATTATCGACAAGATGGACATTAGTATTACACTCTGAGAAAGAGATTATGGAAAGAGCCCTATTTTCTATCATGCTTCTTGAATCTAAAATGGGGGAGATTGAAGAAGTGATGAAGAAACACTCCACAATGTTCTCACCAAAGTTAAGAGTCTATCAAGTACTTCAAGGACATCTACTTGAACTAGATAGGAAGAGTGAGGCTGAATGGAGAAAGATACTTGATATACCTAAAAAGGATTCAAGTCTCAAGCCACAAAAATCTCTTACCAAAAATCAACAAAACAAAGATGATCAGGCTAAACAGAGCCCCAAACATATCACTGATGAAGATGCTAATGAAGAATCATTGAACACAAAAGAAAACAAGGATATGGAGATTGTAGATGAAACATGGTTGGAAAATATAATCATTGATATTACTGGAGGAGATCCTGCAAATAAGATACAGAAAGATGAAGATGTCATTGTTGTTAAGGATCAAACCAATGAACAGGACACTACAACAGATTTTGCACATGTAGACACACCAGGAAAGATACCACTGTTGATACAAGATATCAACATTATCTTAGAAAAGGAGAGATCACCAGAGAAGGAAACAAGCATACCTGAGGATAATGGTAATGATGACAAAAAAATTACATCTGATGAGAAGAAAGAGACAACTGATGAACAGGTAGCTATCGGTGGAGAACAAAAAGATGGAGATCACACCATAAAGGATGCACAAATAAAAGATATAGATGAAGTGCAAAAGGAGAAAGGTGAACAAGATAAGCTAGTTTATACCACTACTAATAAAACCAAAGGAGATTTTGCAGATACACAAAAGGTAGATAAGGAGGTTTCCTTAGACAACCAAAAGGCAAACACCGAGAAGTAGGAAATGTTAGTAATAACTGAGGGGGGGGTGAATCAGTGGCCTCAAAAATTTATCCTTTAAACTTTAATCCACTAATCAATAAACCTAAGATTATTAATTCCCTACAAGATGTATGCCTTCAAATACTTGAAATAATTAACTGTTTGTCAGTTTACCTTGTCTGTCCTTATTCTCCTTGATTACCGATAAGCAATAAAACTTATTTACCGAAGCTCAGTAAATATGCAGAGTAAACCAATCAATCTAGAAATGCATATGTGAAATGTAAAACAATAAAGTAATAAACCATACACATATAACACATGGATTTTAACGTGGAAACCCTATTAAGGGAAAAAACCATTGGGACCGGTACCCCAAATTTTCACTCTTCTAAAGTGAGCCTTGTTAGGAGCCAACCCTGTTAAAGGTTACAAACACATGGTTAAGTGTGACCTTGTTAGAGGAATTTTATATATAGGTTGTCACTTAGTATCTGGCATCTACACTACCATCCTTGAATCAGCCTTTAGACTGTCAATAGGATTTATGCTAATCTTACTACCATCGTTGGATCAGCCTCCTTCTTAGACTGTCAATAGGCTTTAGGTAAGACCGATGCTACTATCATGAATCAACCTTTTTGGTAATCTATTAGGATATACCTCAATTATAGAAGACGGTTAAGTCCTTCTCTATTAAGAGACTTAATGCTTCAATGGTTAAACTGAAACACAATGACATGTTTCTAATGCAACTTTGAATTGCAGATATTCAGATCTATTTATGTATAATACCTCTCTGATCAATGTATCAATTCAATTCCTTTGTGCTTCACACTTTCTACTCTGTGATGTTGTGCTTTACTGTTCATCGGTGTCTGCAGAATTATTTAGCTCTCCCTTAGCTTGATTGATCAGGACTGTATGAAGTTTATCCTTCACCAGTTTCTCTTCAGCATCTTCTTTCAATTCACTCCCCCGTGTATCTGAGTGCTTGCAAAAATGAATTATACTTATCTCTTATATAGACATGATATTCCTTTATTTCTGATTCTTGATTCTTGGTGTAAAAAAAATCTGGCCAATTTGATTTATAGCTTTAACTCCTGATTTATCTTGTAGTTATCTTCTTGCCAATTGTATAAATCAATTTCTTAATTTTGATTGAATAAAATAAATAAAACAATTCGTTAAGTCTATCCTTAAGCTCTGCCAGCTAGATATTTTGTCATTTTCGGATCTCTCTATTTTGTCAGTCAATTTTGCAGTTCGTCGACAGTGACAACTGCCAATTCCATTGGTGCAACTTTAGTTAGCTTCAAGATCTCCATTCGTTGGGCATCATTGGATCTTACTTGTTGAGAAACACTATCTTCTTTTTCATCGGGCATCACTGTGACTTTATCTCTATCTTTACCGATGGTGTGCACTCCGTCAGTGTGGTTTGTCACTTAGTGAATACTTGACTTTTATGCATTGTTGAAAGCATAACCTCTATTCCATTGATTCTCTGAAGTCTATGGCATTATGTATATAACCATATAGATGATATCAAGTTGACATCAATGACAATACAAACCACTAACTGGTTTAATATTTTGCATCATCTTCAACTTAACATTATCAAACATTCAATCAGTTGCATGTCATCAATCTCTCCCTTTAGCATTGATGGCAACATGCTATATTATCACACTATACTATTTCTAATACAACATGAAATACAATTGTTGAGATTCATCAAATTACCAAACAGTTTTTTTTTATAACTGATAAAAAATTTTGACCTTCGATAAGTTCTGTGTTAGCTTAGATGTGATTCTTGCAGCTTTCCTTTTTTTTTTATGTGTTGTGTCCTTTGTTTGTGTCAATTTCTCTCTTTTGACTTTTCTTCTTCTTGATGTCACTATCTTTTATTTGCAACTTTTATACAAATTCTCTCTCTATGGATATGATCTCTCCATGTTTGGAGTAATATGATAATGAATAGTTTCTGATGATAATATGGATACATTCTCTCCCTTTGACAATAATGTCAAACAAATATTTGTCAAATATCTGACATTCTGTCAAACAATTTCTTCTATCCATAATATATTCCTTGAATTTCCCTTATCCATCATCAATATAACAATATGTTCTAGTTCTCAATTCTGATATATACCTTTCTGTATATAGATGTAGCTTTGAAGTTCATTTTATGTTTGCATCAATCATGAATGATATTCTGATAATATATGGTTGATGCAGCCTTCAGTCCTTTTACTAACTGGTAGCCATGGGTTTGACCCCTAGTCTTTTTCTCAGGTACTCAAATGTATCCTTGGGTAGTGGCTTGGTGAAGATATCAGCCAATTATTCTTTTGATTGCACATATTCAAGTATGACCTCTTTTTCTTGAACTTGTTCTCTTAAATAATGATACTTGATGGAAATGTGTTTAGTCTTTGCATGCATGACTGGATTCTTGGAAATATTTATTGCACTGGTGTTATCACAATAGATAATTACTGGTTCTATGATCTTCATATGCATACCTTCCAGCAACTATTTGATCCATGCAATATTTGAGTAGTTTACAGCAGCAACAACATATTCTGCTTCTGTAGTAGACTGAGAGATGCATCCTTACTTCTTGCTAATCCATGTGACAAGTTTGTCACCCATAAAGAATGCTCCTCCAGTTGTGCTCTTTCATTCATCAAGATTTCCAGCCCATTCAGTGATGGTAAACACTTTCAGTTCAAATTTGCCTTCTCTTCTATACCATAAGCCAAATTCCTCAGTATTCTTTAGATATCTTAGAATTCTTTTCATAGCAGTTATATGTGATTCCCTAGGGTTAGCAAAAAATCTAGCAACAATTACTACTACATGTGCAATATCTGGTCTAGTGTGTACAACATACATGAGTTTTCCTATCATTGATCTGTATAGAGTCTGATTTACCTCTATTGTCTTATCTTCCTTTGTTAATTTACATCTAGTAGCCATCAGTGTTCCAACAAGTTTGGAATCTTCCATCTTGAATATTTTCAGGACTTCTTTGATGTATTTGGACTGTGTAATGAAAATACCTTCACTTTGTTGAATGATCTATAGACCAAGAAAGAAATTGATCTCTCCAAACATAG